>VWZX01010827.1:73804-101341 GCA_013399015.1 Galbula dea
AAGGCTTCGGGGGGACCTAATAGTCACCTTCCAGTACCTGAAGGGGTCATATAGAAAGGCTGGGGAGGGCCTGTTTACAAAGGCCTGTAGTGGTAGGACAAGGGGTAATGGGTTTAAATTAGGGAAGAGCAGGTTTAGATTGGGTATTAGGAAAAAGTTCTTTACCATGAGGGTGGTGGAACATTGGAACAGGTTGCCCAGGCAGGTGGTTGAGGCCCCACCCCTGGAGGTGTTCAAGGCGAGGCTGGACAGGGTGCTTGGCAACCTGGTTTAGTTGGAGATTGCCTACTCACTGTAGGGGGTTGGACTAGATGACCTCTAAGGTCCCTTCCAATCCTGATAATTCTATGATTCTAACCTGTTTATATTTTACATATTAATTATTTACATGGGTAATAGGTCAAGGAATCTCAGAAATACTGACAGGATGTTTGTTGATGCGAATGGCAAATACCACCTTTGGGAGTGTATCTCTACTGCAAAATCAATCATCCAGCTAAATTGACTTAGCAAGAGAATATTAGACATGAAAGAAATTCAAGATAAAAACCTTATACAAGACAATTATGTGATTTTTTTAGAAATCCTAACAGCTGAGGTGGAGACTTACTTGATTTACAGTGAGTTCAGAATTGAATTGCTAAACTTTATGAAGTAGAGAAATTTGTATCAAAGGAACTTTGTGAATTGAGCTAAAGGGATATCACATAAAGGGTTATATTAAGCCCACCACTCAAAGTCCCACACCTCTTTGTGATTGCAGAGACCTTCCCCACTGCTTCCCACAGCTGACATCCTTAGAGACCTTCTGAACACCTATATTGTACATGATTTATTATCACATCTTAAATTAGATTATCTGAAAAGGATTGAATTTCATTTTCCCCCAAAGGGCAACTGTTCACATAAACTCGTCTTATCTCAAATCACCTTAGCTGCACTCTTGAGTTCTAGTCTCCCACAGTCAGTGTAAATCACCCCCTATAACAGCTCTACTTTATTCTGAAGTTGGTATAAATACACCTTATCTGATTATCAGGATCATTAGCTAACTGTTATGTACCTGAATATTTTTAAAGGATACTAGGACTCAGCAAGCTACTATGATGAATTGCTCCATAATGCACTACTGTATGTTTTTTTTATTAATTTGGCAATGAGATGATATTTTCCAGATAGCACGTGTTCAGCATGCATTGTGCAATTTATGGTGTTACTCACTTCACTGCATCCTTAACAAAGGTCACCACTTTGACATTTCATGGAAGGAGAAGCACTGCACGTCACATGCTGACTACGTGACTGTTGTCATGATGGAGCATGCCTGAGACTGTCAGGCCATACAAGGATGTTTTCACATGAGCTCTTCCATATGACTGGACATCAATGGCAGACAGAAGCGGTCTGCCTGCATCCTCACTTGGAGCAGTCACAGGAATGAAGGTACAGCTTCCTGTCTTTCTACTCTACAATGACTTTTGCTACACTTACGAGCTGGCAGCCTTATGTGCAACGCATGCAAGTATAAGGAATAGGGTTGGGAACCACAAGGTACTGCACTCACCATTTAGCCCAGGTACAATTTTTAAGGTGGTATAAATCTTGAGTTATAGCTAGATATAATATTGCTCTCTTGGACTGAGACCCTTGAACTCCTGGCTATAGAGTTTAAAGGCTGGTAACAGCTATCCTTTGCCATCACAATTACATGAAGAACTCAGGCCCCTGTCTTGACTGAGTGCTCTAATGATATGACTATTAAATCAAAAGAAAGTCAGTATGACTGCTGCCAGCAGTCAGCCCTAATAGGTGTCCATCCCCAGAATTGGGGCTAGACAGAACAGAATCTAAAAGAGTGGAATATTTGCATGTTCCCAGTGGAAGAAGTAGACACATTATTTAGCTAGATTCAGTAAGCTGGAATGCCTATGTTACCTATAAAATTAACTGAGAGAGAGAGCGTGGCCAAAGGTAATGAAATTGAATATCCATAGTCAAGTCTTTGGAGACGCTTTCCATTGGGTATATAGGGGCAATAGTGAACATAAGTAGCTATTTGTGCTGGACGGTACTGGTTCCTGACACTTCAAAATACAGACAAGTATCTAAATGGAGCATTTAATTAAGGATTCAGTACTTAATCACTGTGATTTGAATGTGCAGATTTATCTTTTGTGTGCAAATGGAACTGGATTCTTGACTCTTTGGTTGCGTTTTTAACCTTCTAAGTGAGTAACAGTTGGCTTTCAAATGCATCAATAACATGAGATTTTAAGAACCATGCTGTGCATTATTGCACAAAATAAAACACAAATTTGGCACACAAGTTCCTCCTTAGGCAAGCACTTGTTTTAAATTAGTTTTACTCAGCCTCTTTTTAAATGACAAACAGATAATGCAGATTACATTTATAGGTTTGAACATGATCTGATCAGTGATTTGCAGATCAACATGCATAGCTCTTACTAACTGGTTTTGATCACAAAGAACTTCTGATGACATAAGCTGGAGAAACATGGACCTGTAATGTTCAGTATGAGCACAGAATACAAAATCTATTTAACTTAATATTTTTGATTATTGAGATGTAGATCTTACCACATAATCCCCCTATGAGATATTATTAAAATCTCAAGATTTACTTTTTTGCATGTGGTTATTTGTCAGTTCTGTAACGACATATTCTAAGACTAGGATACTGACCTGCCGTTCCCATTCTGACCTGAAACCAGGAAAAAATCTTCAAATGAATGACAATGATTAGAAAGAAGTCCAGAGACTGTGTTTTAAATAGGATTAAACGTACAGCTCATTAAATCTGGAATTTCTACCCTAGAATATAAGTATATTGCTCCAAAACATTTCTTCATAATTTATAAATGCATAGTTAGAGAAAGATCTAGGAGACACATTATTTCACAAATTTATTTTCAGTCCTTTCCACTTTTCTTTAGTATTAATAAAAATTTCCACAAACAATTCCAAGATAAAAAAAGATCAGTACTATTTCAGATATGCTTTTCCATCAAATCCATACGACACGTGGTTACCTTTCCTTACCATGCTCTAGAATGCACATAGAAAATTGTGCACCATTGTGACCAGTAAGCTGGAAGTAAGGCCATTTTCTGAAGGTAGCAATAGTATTCAGTAGTATTAGCTTACTCATAATATAAAGGCCAAAGACTGATATACTTCAGAAAATGAGATCTGATATTAATCCTCAAGAATGCAAGCAATAAAAAGGTTCCCATCTATAAACACAATAAAAGCTACCATGTGGAACTTACTGTGCTGGCAGTGAATCCCATTAAATCCCTCTGGACATTTACAGACATATCCTATGAATGTGTCGCCTCGGTACGCCTCACTGATTTCACATATCCCACCATTATGACATGGATTAGGAAGGCAGGGTCCTGAGAGAGTGGGGAAAAAAAAGAGAAGCATATACATATACATACATAATAACAATAGTAACAATTTCAATCATTTATGTGTTCATTAAAGAAATAAGTCCCTTATGTAGAACTTGATATTCCACTAACCCACTGAAATAAACCCTTCACTTAGTTCAGGTAATTTGCCAGCACAGTTTTTTATGAACAAGAAAAAATATGAAGCATGTCACTACTCATTAATCACAACATTATTTTTTAATGTAAGAGGAGACAGGAGACAGAGAAGCTAAATCTTGCTCTCCTCTTAAAGATAACAGGCATTCTAACTTTTATATCACTGAGGAAATATGCATTAATCAAACGCACCTATCATGTCCAGAGTGACATGTACAATATCCCTGAATAATCACTATACATCAAGTTAGTAGTTTGAGGAGATCTTTGCTATGAGTTTGGGTGACTTTCTGAACATGTGACTACCTGGGCCAGCAGTTAACAGCTACTAAAGCAACTATTCCTTTTCCATTGAGTGACTTTTTAGCATACCTAATTCAAGATGATTTCTGAAAGGTTTTCTAATTCTTTATTTTTTTTTCACAACTTCCCACATGATAGAATATCGAAAATTTCAGCAGTCACTTAGGCTTGCAATGATTATACATAATAATAGCATCTTTTCAACTCAGGTCTACAGGTTACTCATTTAACAGCATGTGTTAAAAGCCTTTTGCATCCTATTATCTTACTAAAACTACTTGTAACATACTTCCTACCAGAAGAAAATATTTTAGCATTTTGATGACCTTTTTTCCCAAATCCACTTTAAGGAACTAGCAATTATCGATTTGAAAGCCTCTGTACAAGTTTGTGTGTGAAAAGATTTCTGAATTCATTGCAAAGTATGTTATCTTCAACCTTTGCCATGTACACAGAAAGGTATTAATCTTTGCTTATTGAAAGCAAAGTCATAATTATTCACCCACTTAAAACTACATTTAAAAACAAACTAACAAAGAAACAAACAAACAAACAAACAACAACCCCCCCCACAACAGAAAATAACTTCTTTCCACAGCATAATTAACTGACAATCAGCACTGGGAATTCACAGAATCACAGAATGTTAGGAGCTGGAAGGGACCTTGAAAGATCATCTAGCCCAAGCCCCCTGCCAGAGCAGGATTCCCTAGACCAGGTCACACAGAAGCCTGTCCAGACGTGTTTTGAATATCTCCGTAGAAGGAGACTCCATAGCCTCTCTGGGCAGCCTGTGCCAGTGCTCTGGCACCTGAACTGGGAATTTTTTTTTTTCTTGTATTCACTTGGAACCTCCCGTGCTTCAGTTTACAGCCTTTGCTTCGTGTCTTGTCACTGGGCTTGACTGAGAAGAGCCTGACCCCATCCAGGGGGGTTGGACTAGATGATCTTTTGAGGTCCCTTCCAACTCCTAACATTCTGTGATTCTGTGATCCTTGTGACATGCAACCCTCACACAGTTAAAAGCATAAATGAGGTCACCCGAATTGAATGATTTAATTTTAAAAGTTATAACTTTAATATTTCTTTGAGTCTGAATATTAGTTCATGTTTTCAGTTGCAAAAACAAGGTTTGACAGATGTTAACACAACAGCACTCATTCAGAACATCACATTAGTGAAAACTGAACTTTTTAAGATAAAATTAATTTGCAAAAGATAAAAATTAACAGAAAGACAAGGATGTCAGAACACATTCCCCAGTGTCCTGGTTTGGGCTGGAGTGGAACTGATTCTGTTCGGTGGCCTTGGTTTCCAGCCGAGGCTCCTTTCGGTGACTGGATTTCTGAAGCTGCCAGTGTGTTTTTCAGAAGCAGTGTCTGCTTACAGCAGTGATTAGGCCTAATGTTTGGCCTAATCCTGCTGAGGATTGGTATGGAAACCAGGGCCACTGCTGAGTTTCTTTTTTTTTTTTTTTCTGACTCGTACTGGGAAGGGGGTGCAGAGTGAAAGTCTGCATCTACAGGAAAGGAGCAGGCAAGACAGGTGACCCCAAACTGACCAACTAATTATTCTCTTGCATACATGTCATGCTCAATATAAAATAAGGTGCAGCTCCCTCAAACGGTCACAGCGCTCTCTCTCTTGCTTCCGTCTCTTCTGCCTTTCTGGGCCCAACGTGGGACTTGAACTCACGGCCCTGAGATTATGAGTCTTATGACCTCTCCATGCAGCTGGGATGCATAGGTAATGCTTTCCAGCCAGCAGCCCTTATCTCCTGTAAATAAGAACCTGTGATAGTTAGGCCTTCATCCAATATTTAAAGCCACTACAGCTCCTTCTGTGTTTATTCAGTCATATGCGAGCCAAAGCTATTTCATCTCACTGGCAATCCTTAGACATGAAGTCATGCCTCTGTTCTCTTAAAGTTCAGTCAACCATCTAACCCAAAACTACTGAGAAACAGGCTATAGTAATAGTTCTCATACAACTGATTCATTATTATCTGAGCTTTCAGGGACTAATCGTGAAGAAGTTAAATAACCTGTTTCTGGGATGTGCCAAATAGCACAAATATTTCGCATACAAACTGCTCCAGATCCCTCCAAACACAATCCTAATTAATTTTACTCTATGCCCTTCTACAGAAAGATATAGAGTCTTTTTTTCCATTTCAGCTACTGAATGTCATTCATCAATGGCAACAGGTTAATATCCTTTTGCAGCCACTATTCATACAGGCTTTTTGGGACAGTAACTATGCTAAAGCAAGTCCTTCTGGAGCAGACTCATGGGGAGTGAGTCTTCCTAGAGCAAGACAGTCAGATGGGGTGTCATCAGATGAGGAGGTTGCAGTCAGATCTTTATCCACAAAGGAGCTGTGAACCATAATAAAGGACATTGGTCGTCGTGAAAATTATTTTGATGCAGAATAATCTGTTCCTATATTGAGCATGACATGTATGCAATAGAATACATGGTCAGTTTGGGGTCGCCTGTCTTGCCTGCTCCTTTCCTGTAGATGCAGACTTTTACTCTGCACCCCCTAGCAAGTATGAGTCACAAAAAAAAAAAAAGAAACTCAGCAGTGGCCCTGGTTTCCATACCAATCCTCAGCAGTAAGCCCAAATATTAGGCCTAATCACTGCTGTAAGCAGGCACTGTTCCTGAAAAACATACTGCCAGCTTCAGAAATACAGCCACCAAAAGAAGCCTCGGCTGGAAACCAAGGCCACTGAACAGAATCAGTTCCACTCCAGCCCAAAAAGGACACTCAGTCATAGTTGCCTGGGTGGTTATAGCAATTTTAGAAACTATCCATATACAGTTACATTGCAATTTATATATGCAGCCAATTCTAGGACACAATCCTGCAAAAGTTAGCTTGTGTACATCATTAAACATGGGATATGTCTCACTGAACTCAATAATTAAAGGACATGGAAGTATAACAGCTTATTCTAAATGCAATTAATAGTAAAAAATAAGGCAAAAATCATGAAGATAAAAAAGAGGAGACTGGCTGGTGCTTTTTTTGCCCTTCTCAATCCAAATTGTAATGTTAAACTACATTTTTAATACCAAAAAATTTCTATCACTCCTTTAACAGGACTAGGAAGACTCATCAGCTTGTGCTGATGTTGTTTCCCCTCTGTAATATTTCGGGAAGAAACCTGTTTAATAATTTGCACTTTGTCTCCTGATGAATATGAGCTGTGCATTTTTTTTTCAAGTCTCTATTACCACGCTGCAGTTTGGGGAGTACTTGCAGGTAGCCTCATATGTTAATTATTTCTATGCAAGCGCATCTCTAATCTTCCAAGAACAATACATCGTTTAATAATTACTTTCTCATTTTGCTTGCTGCTTTCTCCATATGGCTTGTTAAGAACATGTTCAACATACTTTTATTGATTTTCTTTAGATTTTGCATTTTCTCAGATCAGTCCAAAGTACAAAGACTTAAAAGGTCATTTGAGGTGCACAGCAATAAATACACTGGTGCATCAGTATTCCTAGCTAATTTCACTGTTCTGCTGTGTCTTCCTACCAAAAAAAACCCCCAAAACAAACCATACTAACAATATGAACAGGGTTTTTCACCTTGTATTTGTTATTTGATCATAGATGTATAATAGTAATATTTTCAGTCTGAATGTTAAGCAATCCTACTTTTTTTTTTTTTTTAATAGTGGGAGGTCCCAGCTAATTTCCATAGGGATATATAAGCTTTTAAATAAAATTGTATTGAATGTTGGGTAATTAATTTCCTGACAATCTAATTAATATTCTTGGTTACTCAGATATACAGCAGCAAGCTCAAAAAATTTCGTCTTTACCAAACAAATAAGAAACCAAACTTGTCAAGTGATTTTCAAAAAACAGTGGACTTCAGGGATTTTGATTTTTAAATCAATAGCACTGTAAGACTTTTGTAGGTAATCTTTAAGTGGCTTCCAACACTAAGAGAACAACAACATTTGATCAATATTAATGAGCAGTGGAATTCAGTGGTATGCTTTCCAGGCTTTTTTATCCATGTTTGTATAAAATAATGTCAACAAGATTAATTGTGCACTCAAAGTAATAGATCTATTCACTTTGCTGCTCTTTTGAGTCCTTCTTCGTGCGGTTCCAGTCATATTAGCCAACATAAGTACAGTTCAAAGTACATCATTCTGTTATTTGACTGAAATCCCATGTTGTTTTTGAAAAAAATATTGAAAGTTAACTTAAAGCATAGCAGGTTTTAAATTTTTTAAATGCTGTTAGTAAAATCTGAGATTTTATAGATGGATGGATCAAAACAAATGCATCTTCAATAGAGTTGCAAAGAGGCTCAAGGCAGAACCATGTTATCTGTTTTCTTCTTTGACAAGTATGGCAAACTAAAACTTCACAAAAATAAAACCTTGCGTAATGCAATACTAAAATAATACAAATACAAAACTAAAATACGTATCTGAGAAAAACCATTAGTTTGTCTATAGCAAGAAAAGTCAGGAAAGCATAATTTCATAAAAGGAATGTCATTTTTGACAATAACATATACAAAGAGTGAATTAATCTGTTTAGGAAAACTGTTACCTCGTTTTGTCTTATAGGATATTAAAATTCTTTTGAAGTAACGGAAAAAAGTGTTCAAATACTTTTCTACAGTTTTCCCTTGGCAGTCTGGAGGACATGTACTATTTTTTAAAATACCTAGTCTTATTTTGAGCTTTTTTTTTTGTATGGTCTTCCATTATTTGAAAAACAAACAAATAAAAAAACCTAGAAACATTGACAGTAACAATGAACCTTTAAACATGTGTATCTGAACATCATTACCTAATACTTTGCTTGTTCTCATTTGCTACAGACTGGCTGTATCTACATGAGTAAGCCACACAATGTAATGGGAAGGGATCTGAAGAGCAAGAGAACGGATGTTGAGGACCTGATGGACACGCAGCATCCCTCCTGAGAAGGAGGTGCTGGAGTTACGCTTGTGGTAGACTAACTCTAGCCTCTGTCAAGGCTTTTCATCTGCATTGGTTTGTATCTGCACATGTGAGGCATGACACTAATTACTGACCCCTCTAAGTGCCCAGGTTGCATTAGCATTTAAGAAAAAAAAAGAAAAATATTATGTTTCCAGTACGTTGTAGGTGAAGCACTGCATACCTCCCACTCCTCACCCAGCTGAGCACTGCAGGACCCATACATGAGCTCATTTGTGGTGCTAGTGCAAACAGCCTGTCTGGGCAGCTGTCCAGATGTTCAGCAACACAGCGAACACATTTTGTACAGTACATTGAGGTGCACTATCAAGAAGTCTGCAGGCACTTTGCCAGAAATGTTTTTCAACACATCTTTACCTATGGCACAAAAATATGACAAAGGCCAACTTTGAAGTACAATGACTAACAGTAGAGTTGTGTAGCCTGAGCTTGGCAAAGTCTAAGAAACAAGAAAAAAGTTGAAATAGCAGCCATGACAGGAAAAAAACCCAACCACTCTCACACCCCCAGTGACTTTTTCCCTTACCACACCCCAATTCAGTGATGGTCATCTGTAAAACAAGCCATTTCTCATACTTCTGCCAAACAGTGTAAGCTTTTTTTGCCCAGTATAAAATCTTCTGCTGTTCTGGTGGGAAAGGTATTTAAAAATACCAGAAAGTTAGAGGATGTGTCACTAAACAAGAACTTTGCATCAGTCACATCTTCCTCATAGTTTGATTCCCCATACTCAAAGGTGTTTTGTTGCTGTTCTAAAGCAGGAAGATGATCAAAAATCAAACCCCACCATTTCTTTTGAAGACAGTATCAAATGAGGAATATGAAAAATGTAAAAAGAAATAAAAGAAAAATGTAGTCCAATGGAGTGACACATGCCAAATAATCTCATTTTTAAAAAGTAAAATTAAAAGCAGTGAAATGTAAATGTTAACACTTTTGAGAGTATCTGTCTATCCGTCTTCTGTTCATGTATTAGTAATGCAACTTTAATGAAAAATACTAAATTAGATGTTGGCCTTGATATACATCAAGATAAAGATACTGTTAGCTAGAAAGCTAATTGCTTCATTTATTTTGTGGAGTGTTACTGAAGTAGGACTAATAGATAATGCTACTCTGATGATACAGTAATCTACCCATCCCATCAAAACAAATATTGGAGTTATCATCAAACTAATAAAAAGTATCCAATTATTTTACATTTCACTGTAAAACTAGAATACTCTATAGCATCTTGTCTTCATACGACTAGCTTTTCTTACGTTCCTCTTGACTCTACATGAATGTTAGTCAAACTAGTCTTTTCCCCCGTCTGGTTGAAACCTTTATCAGATGTCTCACACAATTCTAACATCAGTGGTTTGAAGTCTTTTCCCACCTATGTTTTCATAATACATAATGCTTCAGATGCTTCCTCTGCCAAAGCAAAATCTTCAAAATAAGCTGTGCAAGAGCTCGCTTAGGAAGATCTCTCGTATTTTGAAATGAATATGTGCAAAAGAAGCTGGTGGCACATATGACTTCTTTCATCTTTATGGGAAGAGAAGAATTAATTTCATTGCTGCTGGAGCTAGCAGAATGGCACAAGCTTCCCAAGATAAAGTAGTTAGGGGTTATCACACTGAATTAGGTTCAGTGTCAAGGTTATCCAACACCCTAACCCTGCTGCATATTAGTTCTTGCAACCTAACAAGAAAGCTGAAGAATCCTGCAGTGGGAATAATTAAAAATCTGCCTTAGGCATCTTACAAATCATTTTGAGATGAGCTTAATGAATGAATCTTTGCATCTGACATTTCTTTCTAACTAGTATGTATGTTTTTTTCCGTGTAGTTAAATATTATGTTGTTGCCACCTATAAATGCACAAATGGGAGAAAACCTGTTTTTCAGAAGAATATTGACTCTTTTCATTCCTTATAATCCTTTTAAAAACTCAGTTAAATAGATTTTTTCAAAGATGTGCCCCATCAAATGTGAGCTTATGGTTTTCAAAGTTTGGCAGACACAAATCCAAAATATAACATAACCCTATTTGAAAGAGACCATCTTCCACAGAGAAACACAAACGAGCATTCAAATCCAACTGTAATATCCCTGCAGGTTCTGACAGAAAACTGCTTTACTGCACAAAAAAAGTCAGGAATATAACAAAAGCTTTTGAAGGTCTCTGATCTTCCTTGCATTTACTACTTTGCCTGTTAATTTAATATGATTGAGCAAGGCTTCCCTGACAGAGAGGCTGGCTTTGAATGCCCCTGGCTGTGTGTCTATATATGAGCCGTGATACTTCAGAGATCACTTCAACAACTTGACAGAAATGATCCTGCATATGCTGAGTTCTGAGAGTCATACAAATCATGCAGAAATACGTACTTACATTTCAGCCTATCTGTAGGTTCAAGCACACAACTGTGTATATATTCCATAAATGCAGTGTAGAGATTTAGCTCTCACTAGTACATATACTTCACGCCTGTGCACCACCTTTGTGGTTAAGACTAAGCTTCTGCTCAAGTATGTTGTAGATTTCACCCGTATTTAGAAGAAAACCACCATTTCCCAGGAACACTGCTGCTGTTGTTCCCATGACAGCATGCTTTCTCACTACATGAAGCTACGGTTACATCTCATCTGCCTGCTTTGCAGTGCAAGGTTTTTAAGGACTTCTGAAGAGAGCACTCCCAGCAGATGTGCTATTGACCTTCTGCAAAAAGTGTCTGTAATCACAAAACCCATGGAAGTCAACCTTGATGTATTTTGAAATACCTCATCCTTCAAGGCTTCCAAAGCATAATGAGATGTTCTTGCTTCCCTGCATATTGGAATATTTGTAGAAAAAAAAAAGAGAACAAAAAAATAAAGAAACTAAAAAATTCCCAACCAAACCAAGGATAACTTTAGGCTCCATGTATTAGACAAAACAACCAGAGGAGAAGAATTACTGGACCTGGTGTTCACCAATGCAGACCAACTCATTAAAAAGATGCAGATTGGTGGCAGTCTAAGCTATACTGACAGCACACTAGTTCAGTTCCCGATCGCGATGAACATGAGCCTGGCAAAAAGTAAGGTCAGAACCCTGAAATTTAGAAGAGCAAACTTCAGCTGTTTAAAGGATTTAAAGTTTAAAGAAACTGTCCTTAGGGACAAAGAAACTGATCAAAGCTGGTAGCTCTCAGAGTGCAAGAGCTCCCCATCACCCTGTGTAAGAAACCAAACAGGGCAGGCAGGAAAGAAGAAAGAAGCAGCCCAGGGCGTGCTGTTACTGCAGCCCAGTCCTCCCCCCCACCTCAGGAGTCGGCAGCTCTGAGCTCTGACCCATCGTGGGCAGGACCAGCGCTATGAGTGACTACGCCGTCACTATATAAAAGCTATTGCCTGGAGCGCCAGCAACCCGGAGCATGGCGAACAGGAGCAGGCAAACAGGAACGAGGGACAAAGCAGTTTGCAAGGCAGTTTGCCCAGGTGGGGCAAGCAGGAGGGGTGCAGCCACCCTACCAGCTTTCTACGGTTCTTTTTTTGGTTGGTTTGTTTTTGGTTTTGTTTTTGTTTACTCCCCCCACACAACTTAACTAGACCCAGCAATGGTTTCCGAACGAGTGAAAGCCATTGCTGCCACAACCAGGAGCGTGCTGTTGCAGACAGAACCCCGCAAGAAAGACACAGCTGTTCAAGTCAGTGGCTGCACAGAGTGTCTAAGCATGGCAGTGGTACCAGAAGACTGTGAAGAACACCTGCCTGCGATGCGAACAGGTGAATGACTTGCTTTGCTTGGTGGCAGAGCTTAAGAAAGAGGTTGAGAGGCTTAGGAGTATTAAGGAAAGTGAGAGGGAAATAGACTGGTGGAGTCGTGCCCTCTTGACCTGAGAAGAAGTCCAGCACCACACAATGAAGCCTTGCTCCTGGTATCATCAGGAAGACCGACCAAATCAAGTAGTTGAGGGGGAGTGGAGAAGGGTCCCTGCTCAAAAAAGGAGAGTGTCTTCACTCTGGTGAATGAGAATGGAGAACTGGTGACAATGGATGTGGAGAAGGCAGAGGTACTCAACAGTCTTCACCTCAGTCATCACTGGCAGACAGCCTTTCCAGCACCTTTCAAGTCACAGAAACTCTAGGTGGATGTTGGGGGAATGAAGCCACTGTAAGTGAAGACCAGGTTCAAGACCACATGATGAAACTGAACAGGCACAAGTCTATGGGACCTGATGAGATACATCCTAGGGTCCTGAGGGAACTGGCTGAGGTAGTTGCAAGGCTACTCTCCATCACATTTGAAAAGTCATGACAGTCAGATGAAGTTCCTGGTGACTGGAAAAAGGGAAACATCACCTCTATTTTTAAAAAGGGTGGAAAGGAGGACCCACACTGATGAACCTCACCTCTGTGCCTGGGAAGATCATGGAACAGATCCTCAGAGAAGCTATGCTCAGACACATGCAAAATAAGAAGTGATCTCAGACAGACAGCGCAACTTTACCGAGGGCAAATCCTGCCTGACCAATCTGGTGGCCTTCTATGATGGAGTCACTGCAACAGTCATGATAGCCTTTTATGAGGACATAACCAGGTGGATAGATGAGGGTAGGGCAGTGGATGTGGTTTATCTTGATTTCAGTAGAGCATTTGGCACTGTCTCCAACAGCATCCTTGCAACTAAACTGAGGAAGTGTGGTCCGGCTGATTGGGTAGTGAGGTGGATTGTGAAGTGGTTGAAGGACAGAAGTCAGAGGGTTGTGGTCAGTGGGGTGGAGTCTAGTTGGAGGCCTGTGTCTAGTGGAGTCCCTCAGGGGTTGGGACTGGGACCAGTGTTTTTCAATCTATTCATTAACAGCCTGGATGAGGGAACAGAGTGCACTGTCAGCAGGTTTGCTGATGAATACACAGAAATTTTTTCACAGTGAGGGTGACAAGAGTACTGGAACAGTCTGCCCAGAGTGGTTGTGGAGTCTCCTTCTATGGATGTACTCAAAACCAGTCTGGACGTGTTTCTGTGCGACCTGGTGTAGGGAATCCTGCTGTGGCATGGGGGTTGGAATAGATGATCTTTCCAGGTCCCTTCCAACTTCTAACATTCGGTGATTCTGTGATACCTGGAGTACTGCATGCAGCTCTGGAGTCCTCAGCACAAGAAAGACATGGACATGCTGGAGTGGGTGTGGAGGAGGGCCACAAAGATGATCAGGGAGCTGGAACATCTCTCCCATGAGGACAGGCTGAGAGTGTTGGTGTAGTTCAGCTTAGAGAAAAGAAGGCTACTGGAAGACTTTATTGTGGTCTTCCAATACTTATAAGAAAGAGGGAGAGACTTTTTACATTGCCAGACAGTGACAGGAGGAGTGGCAGGGTTTTAAACTGTAAGAAAAGAGATTTAGATTAGATGTTTGGAAGAAATACTTTGCCCAGAGGGTAGTGAAGCACTAGAACAGGTTGCCCAGTTGCGAATGCCGCATCCCTGAAAGTGTTCAAGGCCAGGCTGGATACAGCTTTGAGCAACCTTATCTAGTGAGTAGCATCCCTGCCCCTAGATGATCTTAAGGTCCCTTCCAAACCAAACAATTCTATGATTCCATGAAAAACAAACCACAATAGCTCCTACAGATCAATATATTTCATATGATTTCCTTTCGTAATTTGCCACTGTTCATTCATTTTGCTGTTAGGACACAAATTTTTATAAACAAACTTTTATTATACCTACAGCTTGGTATTTGTTTGGTTAAACCTGAAAAGTGTAGGTATTGAAGATCATCAGTCACAGTTAATGTGAAACATTTATAACATTAACTGATTGCTATATGCCATTCCACTTCATACATGAAAATACTAAAAATAATTAGTAGTTACACACACCTTCTTCTCATTAACATTCTCAAAATATCAGCTTTGGAAAAAAATAAAAACCTGTTTAGCCTGGTTTATAAGTGAATTAGTACTGTATTTGATTCTATCTAACTATATATTCATTATAAACTAATGGCACTGATCCAGACTTAATTGCAGCATGATTAAATATTTAACTTGTTTTTAATGCAGCAAATGGACCGTGTTGATTATAATGATCAAGGTGTCTCCATCTGGAAGCAGTGAAAGCTAAGGTTCACCCCTTGAGTGCAGAATATGTGAGGTCATTTCTACACATTTCCCTCTAAATCTATTCTGTGCATTTCCAATATAGAGAAATTTAAATTGATTGCCCAGGTATCTCCCAACTTTGACTAAATAACTAGAATATTTTCTGACAAGATGCTATTTAAATTTGATGGCTATACAGTGCCTTTCCTTAATAAAGAGTCTTAAAGTTCTCATCCATCCCTTACATCGACAGAATGACATTACACCCAAATTTGAGGTGTGATCAGTGTAGTACACAATGCAGTGATAATACACAGGGTGAGGCCCAGAAATGCTCCAAAAGCTGAAGAAAGTGTTCAATGCACTAGAAGACATTTTCCCCAAGTTCTCTCTTATTTTTTCTTCCCATACTCCTCAGCTTCCAAGCTTGAGAACCTTCCTTCCTCACTTATAATGCTGTTTCTCAGCTCTTTATGCCCTTTGTTACCTACATATGTGTTTCTAAAGCCCACAATATTCTTCCAAGAGTTATCTCATAAACCTTCTGTAGCAAATTAATGTAAGACCTGTTCTGCATCTCTGCATGACCTGTCACAAGAGACTTTTATCTTCCCAAAGAACACTTGCTTTGTTTACAGAAAATCCATGTTCAGAGCCTTTTCCTTCTCTTCCTCTAATTTAACACTCAAGCAGCAGCATCATTATTTTTTTTCTAGATACTTCTAGATGAAACTTCTCCCACTCTTGCTGACATAAGTGCAGGGGCTTTGTTGCTACTCTCCACTTTTTGTGGTTTAAATTGTATTATCATTAGACCCAGAATAATTTTCCAACTTACATTAAGAATATTTTCCAAATCTCACTTTGTGTTGATTCTAGTTCACAGCAAACAGAAAAACATCTGCAAATACAGAATTTTGTACTTTGTATAGATTCTGCTAAAGGGCTGCAAAGATTTGAAGAATTTTCTGTGTTAAAGTATTGAGATTATTGTAGCTTGAGATGTTTGAAAGATTCAATCAAAAGTCTGACTTTTAGTTCTGACTAATTAGTGTAGTTTAGACTAAACTATTTTTTATGTGTTCTGACTAAACTAATGTCTATAGATTCTTCATCAAAATAAACTCTCTTTCAACTTGACAGCTGAAACAAATCCATCTATGTATTTGCCTCATTGGTGTTTTGCTTAAGTAAAATATACTCAGAAATAAGGAAAATATATATACTTTGGTACCTAATGCAGAACCTCGCTGTCAACTGGGATTTCTGTGCAATAGTGCTACTTTTATCATCGTATGAAGACGTGAGTTTTCACTGTTTCACTACACTTTAACTGCCAGGGATCAGGACCTCCCACTGGAAAATGGAAAAAAGGGGAAAAAAAAAAACAACTGAAAAGATTATGTGAACCTTAATTATAACAGCAAATAGATTAAAAACCAGTTAGTCCACTTTCTGAGCATCCCAGTGGGAACTAAAAAATGCAATAGTCTAAACTTATGTTGTTCATATTTGTATGAGTCAGGTCCTAATTACTAGTATTGCATTAATGACATGGAAACAGTAGAAGAAAATCTCAGAGGGTAGTTATCATTAGAAGATGAAATATTATCAAAAAGTGATGAAGAAGAATTACTAAATGTGACTATAGTCCAAAAAGGCATAAAGTTGTTCACAGCAGAAACCAAGGGAAATAGACAAGACTTAGTCCCCAGTCATTTAATTCACTTAGGATGTAGAACAGAGGAACTATATCCTTATCATTTCCCCTCTGCATTTTTTTCCAGCTGTCATCAAGACCTCCTGATTTCATGTACCTTACTCTAAATCCTTTTGAATTCCATATCCTGACACTGTTATCCAAATCTTACTCCCTTCTTACCTAGATCATCTTTCTCTTTCCTCCTAACGCTTCCTTCCTGCTTCATATTCATCTCTTGCCAACTCAGAAAACCACAAAAGGCATAACCATCCCACTTTAAAATCACAACCCATATTTGCAGCTCTATGCCTTTGGATTTTAAGATACACAGTAGAATCACCGGATGTCTGTTTCCTTTGCATCAGCTACATCCACAGCACAAATACAAATTAGTTGCTGTTGACCAATATGATTCACATGCAGTAAGTTGTACATTGATGAAAATACTGACATAATTTGGTGGGTAATGGTATCAACTCATAGCAATACTGGCAATTAGTCTTTTCTGATAAAAAATGCTTTAACTTAAAAATTCTTTTTGGGTTTACACATACAATGCAGGTATCATTATTGTTGTTCAAGTGCAGTTCTCTGCACAGATAAATTTTGCTTTCAGCAGAGCCTTGTACAAAGTCTGGGACATAAGTTGGAGCACTCCCACGACCACAGATATATTCATTTAGGGAAGTGACATGGCAGACTTCCTCTGGATCCACACACCCTTTTCTGCTGTGCACTCTCAGCTGTGTCATGGGTAGCTTGTCAGATACATCCAACTTTCCTCTAGTTTTCAAGAACTGAAGATTTGTGCAGATGCATAATGATGGCCATATTCATTTGAGTGACTTCAAAAGATAAGGGTATGAACTAGACATAATTAACTTCCTCTCACCTCAAGATAGATGACCTGAGTGCATGATAATAATCTTTTTTCAGTCTAGTCTAATTGGCAGCTGGATATAGTTCCTGAAAGGGAATCCATAATTTCACTCATCTGCTGATGGAATGGAGTCGGGCATAGAGGTCATCTGGTTGAAAAATGTGGATGCTGCAGTTAGGTTCTGAATGACAGGGAATAAGACCAATATGATATGCTATGAAAACAACCCCACTACCTGACTAATGTAATGTGTACTTTCATTGAGGGTATCCACAACCACATGACTTAAACAGTTTGAAGCAAATTCTTTATTTGGAATTTGCCTGTATTACGCTAGCAAAAGTTTAAGTAGAAATGAGACTTGACTGCAAAGATGTTACATACTATGATGTCGTAACTTCTGTCCCTGCCCCTGCTCAAGGGAGGGTAAAGCAGAATGCTGACCTGACAGGATCACTAATTTTATTTTTTTTTTTCAAAAAATTATCACTATTATTATTTTGCAGAGAAAATTATTAGAATGATTTTCTCCTATAGGAAGCTCCATTTTAAAAACCCTCAAAACTGAGAAATTCCAGGTTGATATGGGAAGACTAAGAATCAGTTATTGAAATATTGTCACCCTTTCCCTTAGTATGTATTAATAAATAAATATTGTTCTGCTGGTTTAATAAGACAAAATACTCTATAAAGCTTGAATCTAATGAAATTCATGAATAACTGCATCAGAGGCTTGTAATATTGCTGTAGAATATTAATTCATGCTTTGCAAGTAAATGTTAAAATATTATACTGCGGGCAAATTGAATACATAAATCTATATCCAGACTTTTTGATCTTGGGCTATGGCTTCTTCATTGTAGGTATCAATTTCAATAAAACTTACTAATTCGAATTCTTTTCTCAGCACATTTAACACAGTTCAAATAACTTTTAAATTATATAAAGGTACAATTCACTTTAATGTCTTTAATGACAAGTTTTATAGACAACTAGACATTTATGTAAGCATGTTACATTTTCATAATTGCTATTTTTATCTGAACAGTTGTCATACAACCACAAGTCCCATGGCACCCAGTGGAAGTTGTGGCTCAAAGGAATAACAAATATACAGTTCTGGACTGGACTGTGAAAGGTTCTGCTCTTTTACTTATCCATAGTCATACTGATAATTTTCATTTGACAGTTTATTACTTTACAGCAGTGTGTACCTTATTTAGAACTTTTTGCCACCATTTTGAAATCATATAGTATTTGCTCATAAGGAGTGCTGCCTAAGTCAACAGATTTATATAGAAACATAGAAATGTAGAAACTTCATCACGGTTGTAAAGGACCTTCAAGATCATCAAGTCCAACCAAAAGCCCTACACTACTGTTATCCCTAAACCATCCCCTGAAGCGCCACCTATACCTTTTTTTTTAAAACCTCCAGGGATGGTGACTCCACCACTTCCCTGGGCAGCCTATTCCAATATCTCACCACTCTGTGAAGAAATTTTTCCCAAAATATATAGGTGAAAACAAAAGAGAAAAAATAGTTATTTCCAGAGTAGTATTTTGAAACACTGCAATTGTATAGATAAGATTATACAACACAGTAGAAGATAGATGAATACTACATACCATTTTTTTCTTTAAGCCTAACAATGGACATTCATGTTCTGAGGTAAAATACTGTTTGTCTAAAAGACTACTAAAATATATTCTTTATGTGAGAGAAGGAAAAAATGAAATGCTTTTTAGCTGCAGTAGTAAAGGCTTCCAAAGAACCTACAATAAAAAAAGAATCTATTCAATTTCTACAACAAAAGAAAAAAGGAAGTCTTGGCTCTGGCAAATGCTTTTTAGCATATGGAAACAATGTAAGAAGAACAATGAGAATTAGTAGATGTGAATGAAGTGGCAGATTCTATCTTAATAAATTGTCTAAGTCACTGCACATGTGTAGAAATCCCCACATCCTTGTCTGAGTGAACTCAGTTAAGCCTTTGCTTGGTACTTCCATGTCCCTAAAGCAATTTATGCTCTCTTTATAAGAACTATATCTGAATTTCACCCGTAACGTTGCTTCAATTATACCTTTTTTAAAAGAGCTATTTAGTCTTGGCCAATGTTAATGGCAGGCAACCTGTGACTGCTTATTAAGATATAAATGCCAAATCTTTCTTCAACAGCTTTTTCCCTGTGTAAGCTAGGATAAACCTAAAGACCTTCTCAACACCTCAGTGATACAGATACTCAGAGAGTCCACCTTAGATGATCCTTAACTGACAAATACTAGTGACTGAAAGTGGAATCCAGACAGTTTGGGATAGCAAGGCTTTTTCTCTTGGTAAGGGTTTTGGGGGCATTAGTAGCAGGCAGAACAGTAAACACAGTGGAATCCAGGAGAAACCATATTTGGATGAAAACTGGGCATCAGATCAGAAGATTATGAGAAAAAAGTCACCTCGGCCCTGTTTTAAATCCTGGTCTTGATCCTCCAGGGCACTTAAATCCATTTCCAGATAATTCCATTATCTGTCATTTTTAACATTTCCTAGGCTTTGATGCACTACAAATCCACAGCACTGTAATGGTATTATGAATATCCATGACCATGATCAATAAAATCTTGTTGTTTCAGACACGAAGAAAAACTTGGTGTCTGAATGTCTGTCTATTTCTTCTGTTGTTCAGCTGTTTCAAATGTTATCTGTATGTACAAACCTTTCCTTGTTATAGCTTTCCTGCGAACTATGAAGCTGCATTAGTAAAAGATCCTAAATGTCACATCTTTCCCTGACTATAAAATCAGCCACCAAGGAGTCTGTACAGAAGTACCAAGTTCTTTCAGTTCAGCCATGCTCTTTATTACTGTGTCACATGCCAGAGACCTTTCTTTGGCAATTCTCCATTCTCCACTCGCTTTAGCAGTTATCTATCCTGCTTAAGCTTAGACATATCTGTAAGTTCCCTAACACCCTTACATAACAGGTATGAACTGCTGAATAGGAAAGACAAGGATTCTGACTGTAGGAATTAAGACCTTTTTTTGTCATACAAGATGATCAAGAATTAACACAGATTATTACGAATCAGAGTAGAATTTTGTTTGTTTGCTTGCTTTTTACTAAACAGGAATTATGGATAGAAAAATGTATTTATCTAAGAACAAAGTGATAGGAAAAGCTACTAGAACAATCATACAAGTTACATGATTAAAATTACCACAAAAGGTTTTCCTTGGCTGTTTCAGCATGTCAGCCAACTTATAATATCATAGAAATTATCCTATGGTCTTTCCCATCAGAGTTATTAGAGAGGGTTATTTCCCCTTCATCTTGCTGTTAAACATCATAACTTGAAGAGCAATAACAGCATATAGAGGCATTTTGTTCTTGGTTTTAATCTTAAAATATTTTTCTTCTCTTCCCTTGCTTATTGCACCCAACAACCCTAGGTCTGGAAGGTACACAGTATGATCTTGCAATACTTAACTTTTCTGTGCCTTTCTACCCTAACCTAACTGACTTTTCTATTGTTTGGGGTTTTTCTACCTATTAATTTGATGATATTCTCAAATTACATTTTTTCTAGTACCCTTCTTCCAGCATGACACTGGAGCACTCTAACCACACCAAAGTTACAAAGTACTTTCACGATTCACACTAACTGAGCACTAACTTTGCTCAGAATCTACAAACATTATGCTGAAGCAGTCAGCCTCAAGTGTGTACAACATCCACCTGAAAGACATTAGATTTGGGGGAACCTTGTCACAGCCACTTCTATTTATTTTACATAACTACAATAATTTGCAGCCTGATCTTTAGAAACTTGTGTCGGTAGAGTTAACACATGGATGTAGCTTTCTGTAGGCTCAAAATCTCTGAAGCACAGAACATTCAATGTGTTAAATGTGTATCCTGGAAGTAGGTACCGTTAAGTGAATACAAATAAAAATAAATGACAAATATAAGAAATCAACAGCTTTACAAAAGGTGAGGTCCTAAATACCCCAGGAAAAAAATAATTAATTTCTGCTGGAGGAGCAACACATCAAGGCACAAACAACCCAGGAGGTTCTTAGAAAGCATTGACAATAACTTTCTGACACAGATGATGGAGGAGCAGATGAGGAAAGGTGTGCTCCTAGACCTCATACTAACTAAAGGGGAAGGTCTGGTTGGACAGGTGAAGGTTGGATATAGCCTTGGCTACACTGACTATAAGATTATTGTTTGGTTTACAGTGTCCACCATGAAAGGGTCTAGTTTATTGTCCATGCAAAATACACTTAGCATCTTTAAGAGCACATTTTCTTTATAGTCCTTAACTTTGCTTTATGTATTATCTTTATACAGGACCAGTCATTCTGCAAATGGGTCATTACTTAATACTTCTTCATCCTCCTAAATGAATGTGTAATACAATATCTTACTAAGTAAATATCACTTACTTTTTCACTGAACAGAATCACAGAATGTTAGGAGTTGTAAGGGACCTCTAAAGACCATTTAGTCCAACCTCCCTGCCACAGCAGGATTCCCTAGACCAGCTGACACAGAAGCGTGTCAGGACAGGTTTTGAATAACTCCATAACAGGAGACTCCACAACCCCTCTGGGCAGTCTGGGCCAGTGCTCTGGCACCTGAACTGGAAAAACATTTCTATGTGTATTCACAAGGAAACCTCCTACGCTTCAGCTTACAGCCATTGCTCCTTGTCTTGTCACTGGGCTTCACTGAGAAGAACCTGACCCCAAACTCCTGATGCTCATCCTTCATATATTTAAAAGAATAGATTAGTCTCCTCTTCTCCAAGATAAATAGATCCAGCTCCTTCAGCCTTTCCTCATAAGGAAGATGTTCCAGTACCTTCATCATCTTTGTGGCTCTGTGCTGAACTCTTTCCTTTTTATCCTGCAGATAGTGCATTGTTTAGAGTCAGGAGACAGGAAGTAGGATTTATATTCTAATGGCCACCAAGAGGGAATCTTGCTAGTGTCAGAGGTCAAATACTTATGTCAAGAACACTTTATTCAGTAGCAATAAAAATTTCATCCATGCACCAATAAAACCCCTCTGGGCCTTCATACAGCTGTGGGTATTATATGTGTTCCTCTAGATGAGAACAATAAGGATTTTCCTGCTTTTTGCTCCACAAGAGCTTTATGATTCTGTATCTTTTTTGAGTTTTCAATGACAAAAAACCCAACAAAACCATATTAGCTTGGGCCAGTTGAGCAGTAGCAATCTGAGTTGCAATTTCAGGGCTTTAAGTCTTATCCAAAAAAAGAAAGTGATTTAGAGGCAGTCAACAGATTGGAGTGTCATCCAGTTTTGGGATACAGGTCATAAAGATTGACACATCACAATGGTATGGTGAACTCTTCTAATGGTGCCCAGTAGCATGGCTGTAGCTAGAGAGCTGTCAGCAGTATAGAGCTGTGGAAAGACATTCTGAACCTGAAGTACAATGGGTGAATTTTGGCTTTATGCCTGTGTCATCAAACAACAAAAAGATAGAATAAAAACCCCTAGCATTTTGAAAGAGTTCAGCTTCCCTGGATGTATTTTTCTTCTCTCTCCTTTGTTTATTGCCAAAAGGGCAGCTATTCTTTTAATGAAAAAATACTTTCCTGTCTCTCTGTGTCTCTGTATGTTTTTGAGAAGGGAACCCAGTGTCATACTATAGCACTGGAGCTGAGGACAGGAGGGTAGAAAAGGGTCAAAGAGTAAAAAAGAAGTGCTGTCTGCTTGGAAAGGCCAAAGTTTACCAATGTAATCAATAGCAATCTGAGCACTTGTAATAAGAACAAAAGGCTAACCTCAATTGAGAAGTTTGGGAATGAAACCTGGCAATAGATCTTGCCATGCAGAAGAAGCAGTTGTCCTGTGTCTCCCATGAAATAGAGAATCATAGAATGATTAAGGTTGGAAAAGACCTCTAAGATGATCAAATCTAACCATCTACCCAACACCCTCATGCCACTAATCCATGTCACCAAGTGCTACCTCTACATGGGTTTGGAACCCCTCCACACATGGTGACTCCACCACTGCCTGGGGGAAATTTCACAGAATCATGAAGGTTGGAAGAGACCTTTAAGATCATCAAGTCCAACCATCAACCTATCACCACCACACCACTAAACCATGTCCCTAGGTAGTCACTTGCTTAGAGAAAACAAAGGAGAGTGCAAGATTTGATTTTCATTTGGAAAATCCTGATTTAGGAGTAATTTTCTAGAGAGATTCAGGTGTACACTTCAGTGACTGTCCTAGACTGGGAACTATTAACTGAATCCAAAAGTATTCACAGGTTTCTGTAGAGCAGCTGGGGCCAAGTCAACACAGATACCAGGTTTTTTGAAGGTCCAAATTAGCCTGAGGATCAGAGAGTGTTTACCTGTTTGAGAAGGACAGAATCTCTTCTGGGGTCACTACAATTCCAACGCTCAGCAGCCCTTTCAGTTCTTCTTGGATGAAGCAGTTATTTGGAGCAGGGTACAAATGATGTAGCTTTGTTGATGCCAGACAAGAGACACTGCACCTTCCTTCAGCAAGGCAAATAAATATGGATATAAACTAGAGGAGGGGAGATTTAGATTGGGTCTTAGGAGTAAGTTCTTCATTGTTAGGGTGGGGAGACACTGGAACAGGTTGCCCAGAGAGGCTGTGGAAGCTCCATCCCTGGAAGCTTTTAAGGCCAGGCTGGATGGGGCTGTGGGCAACCTGATCTAGTGGGAGGTGTCCCTGGCAGGCACAGGGGTTGGAACTAGATGATCTTTAAGGTCCCTTCCAACTCTGGCAATTCTGGGATTCTGGGATTCAAGCAGTTCCCTATCCTTCTTAAACTGAGGGGCCCAGAACTGGACACAATATTCCAGATGCGGCCTCACTAGGGTAGAGTCAAGGGGGAGAAGAACCTCTCTTGACTTACTAACCACACCCCTTCTAATCCACCCCAGAATCCCATTGGCCCTCCTGGCCACAAGAGCATGCTGCTCGCTCATGGACATCCTTCCATCTACTTGGACCACCCCAGGTCCCTTTCCCCTTCACTCTTCTCCAACAGCTCAGTCCCCAGCCTATACTGATCCATGAGGTTGGTCTTTCCCAGGTGCAAAACTCAACATTTGCCCTTGTAGAATTTCCTTCAACTTCTCCCTCCCCAACTTTCCAGCCTAAGTCATGCTGAATGGCAGCACAACCCTCCTCCCTCAACACCTGTAGGTGCATCCCATCAGGTCCCACGGATTTATAGCTGTCCAGATGGCTTCACTGCTCCCTAACCCAGTCCTCCTCAACCAAGGAAAACTCCTACCGTATCCTAACATCATCTGGGGCCTCAGGGGTCTGACACTCCTGAGGACAATCTCTAACAGTATAGACAGAGACAGAGGAGGCATTCAGTAACTCCACCTTCTTTGGATCATCTGTCACCAAGGCACCCACCTCATTCAGCAGTGGGCCTACATCGCCCCTAGTATTAGTTTTTCGGGCAATGTATTTGAAGAAGCCCTTCCTATTGTCCTTAACCTCTCTTGCAAGCTTAATTCCAGAGAGGTCAATGAGTAAAATTTCTTTCTCAGTACTCTTGTTTTCACAGTCAATTCAATGTCCTAAAGATGGTCATAAAACACTTTAAAACAAATAGAAGCACAAAATAATACTCTTTGGGATGCTTGTTTTGCATACAGTCCCTTTTATCAGGCTTGTTAACCTCCTAAATACTCAACCAATCACTATGCCTTTGTTTTCTACTGGATTTGTTTTTCTCTTTTTTTTTTCTTTTTCTTTTCTTCATTTCCTTCCTTCCTTCTTTCCTTCTTTCCTTCCTTCCTTCTTTCCTTCCTTCCTTCTTTCCTTCCTTCCTTCTTTCCTTCCTTCCTTCTTTCCTTCCTTCTTTCCCTTTCTACACCCTAATGCCTGAATCGGAATCTTTGACTGCTTTAATCCAATTTAATCCCAGTATCTCACCAAAGATGACTCTAGCTAATGTTTTCACTAAATTCCCCTTCCCACTGAGAGCACACATGTCACTACACAGCAAGTCAGATCAAGGAGCTCAACAAACAAATGAACACTTACTCATCAGGCAAATTGCATTAGGGAAGAGGTAGCTCTCAGCTGGAACAGTCATCTGATGCAGCTAAACATATAGCTGTATAAGTGCTAACACAAGCAAGCAAGAAAGACTAGGTTGGAAGACAAAATGAGAAATAAATGGCTTGCATGAAGGAAACAGGTCTTCCAACAGCAGCCAACCCAATACAGATCATCCCACCGCAGCCTTTCTCTTTGTATGCAAATATTCAGACCCTTTCTCTCTGAATGTGCCCATTCACAACTCACTAATCTCACTTCTTTGCCTGTCAGCTCCTTCCTTAGCAATTTCTCATCTCAGTTTCTGTCACTTCTCAGATGAAAATTTGTCCATTCTCACAGAAGAGTAGGATTTTGCCATCTGTTCTCTGCTATGGTTACTCTTTTGCCATAAGTGCTTCAGCTCTACTTGGAAGCACAGAGAACTCAAGGAGCAACACAGTACACTCAAGATCCCTGGAGCAACAACAGTAGCCTGTTCTTCATTTTGTTTGTTCTTTCTCCACCACCAGAGGATGAAGCAATCAATATCAAATAATCTCTGACTATTTTATTCACATGACCCTGCCTTAACTGCTAGCTCTGCTCCTTGTATCTCTCCAAGCAAAGCCTAGGTATGTGCAAAACCTCTTGGGGAATACTGCTTCCCAGACAGAGAAACATCTAAGTAAAGCTGCCCTATCAATACAGATCTGGTACTAATAGACAGTGCTGACATAGCTGGAGACTGAGACAAAGGTATAGTCTTTCCCTTCCAGGGTGACATCTCCATCTGTTCTGCTCCCTGCTCTCCTTGCTATGGTATTTGGTATGGCAGACTTGATTTCACTCACCGTCAGCAGTATGCACTGCTGGTTTCCTTATAACAGCCTTCTCAGCTGTGTTAGATTAGGAGTTGTCTCTGCTAATTGAGCATGAACTAAGCCTACCACCTTGGCTGACACTGTGGACTTCTCCATGGTAGTAACAAAAGCAATCTCTGACACCATTCTGTGAAATTGCATGTCCCAGCTCCAATGTATCAGAGCATAAATGTTTCTCAGTAGAACGGTTTTGACAATCAAAGTGGGCAGCAGAGCACCTTTTTTCCCTTAACTTCATTATGAGAAATAATGAAATGACTGAAGCTGAGTTCAGCCTGAGGCAGACGCCTGGCATGGAAAACTTCCATGTCAAGATTCAGGTAAGAAACTAATAAGCAATGAAAAGAACATGTTCATGATACAAAAGAACAGCTAATTTAGGGGATACTATATGATCATAGAATCATAGAATTATCTGGGTTGGAAGAGACCTCCAAGATCATCAAGTCCAACCCTTAATCCAACACTATCATGATTACTAGATCATGGCACTAAGTGTCATATCCAGTCTTATTTAAAAACTTCCAGGGATGGTGAATCCACCACCTCTCTGGGCAGGCCATTCCAACGCCTTATTACTTGCTCTGTAAAGAACTTTTTTCTGATATCCAGCCTAAACCTTCCCTGGCAGAGCCTAAGCTCATGTCCTCTTGTTCTGTTGCTGGTTGCTTGGCAGAAGAGACCGACCCCCACCTCACTACAACCTCCTTTCAGATAGTTGTAGAGAGTGATAAGGTCACCCCTGAGACTCCTCTTCTCCAGGCTAAACAAACCCAGCTCCCTCAGCCTCTCTTCAGAGGATTTATGCTCAAGTCCCTTCACCAGTTTTGTTGCTCTTCTCTGGACCTGCTCCAGCACCTCAATATCTTTCTTGAACTGAGGGGCCCAGAACTGAACACAATACTCAAGGTGTGGCCTCACCAGTGCTGAGTACAGGGGAAGGATCACTTCCCTCGTCCCGCTGGCCACACTATTCTTGATACAGGCCAGGATGCCATTTGCCTTCTTGGCCACCTGGGCACACTGCTGGCTCATGTT
>VWZX01010829.1:0-21879 GCA_013399015.1 Galbula dea
CTTTCCTTTTCTCCCTGAGTGCCAGCCAGAGCTCCTTTTTCAACCAGGCCAGTCTCCTGTGCCACCTTCTTGCCTTACAGCATGTGGGTACAGCCTGCTCTTGAGCCCTCAATATCTCATCCTTGAAGAGCGTCCAGCCTTCCTGGACTCCTATGTCCCTCGATACTCTCTCCCACAGAATACTGGAAACCAAGCTACTAAACAAATTAANACTGGAAACCAAGCTACTAAACAAATTAAAGTCTGCCCTATGGAAGTCAAGGATAGGAGTTTTACTACTCCCCTTCCTAACCTCTCTAAAAATAGAGAACCTAACGAGCTCATGGTCACTCTGCCCGACTCGTCCTCCAACCGAGACATCTCCTACAAGCCCTTCCCTGTTCACAAGGAGCAGGTCCAGTAAAGCCCCCTCCTTGGTTGGTTCACCCACCAGCTGCATAAGGAATTTACCCTCAACACACTCCAGAAACCTACAGCACTGTTCCCTTGATGCTGTGTTGTAATTCCAGCAGATATCAGGGAAATTGAAATCCCCCACGAGAACAAGGGCACATGACCTAGATATCTCACCCAGTCATTTATAGAACACCTCATCCATCTCAATGCCCTGTCTGGGAGGTCTATAGCACACACTCACAACATCTGCCTTGCTGGCCTTAGTTCTAATCCTGACCCATACACACTCAACCTTTTCATCATCATACATTTAATTTCAGAGGTGGACACCAATGAAACTGCAGGATAATGTAAAACAGCCTATACTACACTAATGTACTCTAATGTACTATACTGTAAAGTACTATAAAATGTTCCTAAAATTATTAACAGTAGGAAAAAAATACTTATGATTTTTTAAAGTTTGTTGCTTGTAAGATTTATGCTACCTAAAATATCTTCACTTTCTAGGATTGAGGTCATTTTTCTCTTCTAAAATATATGTTCCCACAGGTTTCGGGCACAGCCTGGTGATGCGGTTTAATGTTGGCCAACAACTAAATACCACACAGCTGCTCACTCACTCCCCCTGCAGTGGGATCAGAGAAAGAACCAGAAGGGTAACTAAGAAAACTCATGAGTTGATATAAGGACAGTTCAATAGGTAAAGCAAAAACCACATGTGCAAGCAAAGTAAAACCAGAAATTCATTCACCTCTTCCTATCAACAGCCATCCCCAAGAAAACAGGGTTCCATCACAAGTTAATGGTTACTTGGGAATAACAGTTGCTTGTCATCACTCCACATGTCCACTCCTCTGTTCATATTTTATTGCTGAGAACGATGCCATATAGTATGGAATATCACTTTGGTCAGCTGGAGTTAGCTGTCTGAGATGTGTCCCCTTCAAGCTTCTTGTATGCTCCAAGACTGTTGTCTGTTAGAACAATGTGAGAAGATGAAAATACTTTGATGTTATTTCAGAACTACTCAGCAATAGGTATAACATCCTGATGTTATTGACACTGTTTTTAGTGCAAATACAAAACATAACCCCATACAAACTAATATGAAGAAAAATTAACTCTGCCAGTATAACCCAAAAATCTGTCCAGGAAATAATGTTTGTTATTAACACATATATTTGGAAAAGAAAAAAAAAAAGCCAAACAAAGAAGTTTTTGTCTCTATATTTGTGCAGTATCTTCAGGTGTGCATAGTCCATAGTGATCTCTGAAGGGATGTTTCACATTGTCCCATACTGAGGATTTAACACAGGGAAGGATAATATTAAAGGAAGGAGGAAGCATGGTGTTTTGTATGACTAAACAATGTGTTAACATAGCACCTGCATTAAAAAACTAGGGAGAAAGTGGATAGCAGACATCAGTACCTCTAACATAACTACATGATGTACCATCAATGTTCTGGGGGGAAAAAAATAAATAGTGGTAATGAGATGAAATGCAAAGCAGAATAAGAATACAACCACAAATAATCAAATGTACATTGTCTTAAATTAACCTGCCTGTTGGACAAACAGTTATTTGTTTAGAGAAAGTTGACTAGAGCAAGTAACAAAACTAGCTTTAATAACTCCAGTACAGAGAGGATATTTCTAAAAAAATTTCCTAATGACATATTACTGGAAGAGTTCATCAATATAAGAGATAACTGGGTGTTTGCTTGCACATCATATTGGCTTTCAAGTCACCCTGAATACAGGAGTAACAGTAACTGTACTGAGGTACGCTGGAATTAATTAGAAAAGTTTGTTAGCTGTATCAACAGAAAAAAAATGGGTATTTCACATTCACAGAATGCAGTCATAAGAAAAGTACATGAAATTTTAGAACATATCAAGTGAAGTGACAGAATAATACTAGAAAATGTCTGTGCAATGGTAGAAAAAGTTGATGAGAGTGCGCTTCTGCAGCACTTGCAGAGCGGCCAGGGGATCGGGTCCACTCAGCATGGCTTCATGAAGGGCAGGTCCTGTCTGACTAACCTGATCTCCTTCTATGATGGGGTAACCTGCTTATTAGATGAAGGAAGGGCTGTGGATGTTGTCTACCTTGACTTTAGCAAGGCGTTTGACACAGTTTCCCACAGCATTCACCTTGAGAAGCTGGCTGCTCATGGCTTGGATGAGCACACCCTTGGCTGGATCAAAAACTGGTTGGATGGCCGAGTCCAGAGGGCTGTGCTCAATGGAGTCAAGTCTGGTTGGCAGCCGGTCACGAGTGGTATCCCTCAGGGGTCAGTGTTGGGGCCTCTCCTGTTCAACATCTTTATTGATGACTTGGATGAGGGGATAGAGTGCACCCATAGTAAGTTTGCAGATGACACTAAGCTGGGTGGGAGTGTCGATTTGCTTGAGGGTAGGCAGGCTCTACAGAGGGACCNTAAGCTTATCAGGGGTCTGGAAAACAGGCCTTATGAGGAGAGGCTTAGGGAGCTGGGCTTGTTTAGCCTGGAGAAGAGAAGGCTGAGGGGAGACCTTATTGCTCTCTTCAGCTACTTGAAAGGTCATTCTAGGGAGGTGGGTGTTGGCCTCTTCTCCTTTGTGACTAGTGACAGGACTAGAGGGAATGGGCTTAAGCTGAGCCAGGGTAGGTTTAGATTAGATATTAGGAAGAATTTCTTTATTGAAAGAGTGGTGAGATATTGGAATAGGCTGCCCAGGGAGGTGGTGGAGTCACTATCCCTGGAGGTTTTTAAGAAGAGGATAGATGTGTTTCTTCAGGGGATGATTTAGGGATAAGAGTAGTGTAGGGCTATCGGTTGGACTGGATGATCTTGAGGGTCCTTTCTAATCGTTATGATTCTGTGATATCTAAAATTTGATATACTGGCCGTCAGTGAATGTTATCTCACACTAGAGTGTGAAGGTAAGGAGAAGACTTTACTCAGGGAAGCAGAAAACTGTAAAACAAGTAGAAACTAGGTGATTAAGACAACTCCTTCTGAAATTATGCCTTGTTGGTCATCTCACCAACAGTACAAGGATCATATTAGCTGGTGCAAATAATATGACAAGGCATCATTCATGGTCTCTGCAAGTGTTTCACGCATTCACTGCTTCCTGTGGGTTGTAGTCTCTGCCACAACCAAATCTTACAGGATAATCCACCACAGTCTATTTAGGCTCAGAAGTGTAGAACATATGGCAAAGCACACAAGAGTGAACAAGAATCACTCAAAAAAAAAAAATCTGTTACACCATAACACCATATAAATTTGAGGTTTTTCTGTTTTCAGCTTCTAGGAAGAGGCAACAAAAGTGAAGAATTGGGATCTTAATATTGAGGTTTACACATTTGTGTTCTTTCTGTTCGTCAGTGCTATTAAATGAACAAATCTTTCGTCAGTTCCCATAGTCACATCTGTCATTCTTACTCAGACATACCATCTTCCTTAATTTAACCTGATACGTTTTAAACTGAGTAACAGGGTCTGGTTTTATTTCTCACAGGTTGTGATATGCATGTAACAGGGTGGATTTCACAAGCAGACCAGAGAAGACTGACACTGGAGTTGCTGAAGTAAGAGAACCTGGATCTCACGTATCACTGACAATCACAGCATAAACCTTCCTAATACTTTTTGTGCTTCATGGATGACATGAATTGCTCCCCTTTTCTGAACCTTAAGCTGAATAGCAAGTATTCAAATGTTTTGCTTTAAAAACCCTTTCCTTAGCTCTTTCTCATCTACATTTGTTCCTTCACATACAAATTTAAAGTCATAATTGCTTCTTCCATTTCTGTTCTGAATACATCTTTACTTCTACTAGCATGATAGAGTCCATTTGTTTCTGGGAAAGAGAGCACAAACATAGTGAGGCTGGCCTGTTGTCAGCAAAACTCCTCAAGGGGTTTCTGTGATGGAGACAACTCTGTTCCCAGTTTCCTCTATGCACCCCATTAAATGTGGAAAGAATAAATGCAATGAAGTCACTTATGTACAACTAAGAAGATTATATGATCCATTTCCAGAAAAAATATGTGTGCTAGAAATAATATAGCTTGCTGTTTCAGCAAGAAATACTTTTCTAGAAAACTCAAATTGGAGTTGTTTATAAACAATGACTCTGGGATTATTATCTATACAGATTCGTTAAAGGATTATGTCTGAGAATGGAATGAAAAAACAGCTTGGGAAAAAACAAGATAGTATATTCTTATGTATCCCAACATGCTAAGCGTTAGTAGCTAAAGCACCCAACTATCTAAAACATTAGAAGATGAAGACTAAATGTTGTCTGTATCTTCTTTAGTGTGCCTTTTGAGGGGGGATGTCACACGCATTATTCTGTACCTAGTCTTTTCACTTTCTTAGTGATTTTTCTTTCTTTCTGTTATTTGTGCAGGGGAGTGCAGTGGAGTACGTTTTTTGGGGGAAAAAAGGCTAAATAAACTAGCTACTCACAGAAGTCTCAAAAATTATCACTAATGTAGACCTTGAATTCCCAGAGGTTTGGTTCTGATACCCTCACTAACCTCCGTGCAAAGCAGTTCAAGAAACAGCAAGATGTTCAGAAAACTCACAAGGTGTACCAGTCTGTTGGAGAACCTCTGGGAATGAACATTGCCTCAGCTAAAGACTGAGAGACACCTCAATCAGCTAGTAGATTGTATTTAGACTATGCAGATTTCCTAAATTTTCAAGTATCTTCTTCTTAAAATGTGTGATTTAGATCTCATGTGTCCTGGTTTTGGCTGGTATAGAGTTAATGTTCTTTCTGATACGTAATGCAGTGCTGTGTTTTGGATTTAGAATGAGAATAGAGCCAGGACAGATGACTCAAACTGGCCAAAGGGATATTCTATACCATATGATGCCACACTTAGGGTATAAATTACAGAAAAAGCTGGCCAAGGGGGCACCACTTTTGAACAGGCTGGGCTTTGGTTGGCTGGAGGCATTTTATTTTTTTTATTTCTCTCTCTTTTTGTTATTTCCCTTTTCTTTACAATTTTTGTATTAATATTTTAGCATTAGTATTATTTTAAATTTTATTTCAATTATTAAACTGTCTTTATCTCAACCACGAGGTTTTTTACTTTTCAGATTCCCTATGTCACACTACTTGGAGGTGAGTGAGCAAGTGGCTGGTGTTTAGTTGCCATCTGGGGTTAAATCACTACTCCATGATAATAACATTCTATTCCCTGAATCCCACCTTTACCACATTCACTGCATCCAATACAAACAGTTATACCTTGAGGGTCTGTGTTTCTGTGATTTAAGTGATTTTATAGCTAGAAGGAGTTCATGGCAATTAAGGGTGGTCCAAGCATCTCTTCACTGTGGAAGTTCCAGAGGAGTTTTAGGTCCTGTTGTAACTTCCAGAAAAGCATAAGCTTTGAAGATGCAGTGGCTCATGAGAGGCTGGGCTAAGGACAGCCCAGGTATTGCTCCGAGTGTGGAAAATACTCATCCTCCTCTTCAAGGAGAAGATGCTCTAAGAAGGCACGAAAGCTGAAATAAAATAATCCTTGCAATCCATCCCCATTAAAAGAAAGCACAAATTTCTTCTTAATGCAATCTTGTCTCTTGGAGACCTCTTTCTAAGCCCAGATAATGATGATTGGGATCCTTTGTATTGATCCAGTTAGGCATACTGTAACTACATACAGATAACCTATCAGCTATTTTCTTCCTTTCAGCTCTTCCCCCTCACACTTAGAGTTTCTCAAGCAGAACCAGTATGTGCAAGGTCACTTCTTTCCTTCATATTTTCCCTGCATGACTGGGAATAGCACAATATATCTGCTACTTTCTCTGGTCAGTATTATCAAAATGCCCAGAGTTACATTTTTTAATGGCTCAGCTCATTTGCCATTGTCACTATGTGTTGGCAATGGTCTCATTTATGATTTACAATCTCCACCCTCACATATATTCCACTATTTCTATATAGTCAGAGGCTGCATGCGGGCATAACATCTGTGTGAACATATACAGTGCATGTATATAAATGTAAATAGTTAAATATGTAAGGAGTTGTATAAACACACACATAACATATAACATCTCAGACCCACACTGAAAGGCAGCATCTTTTCAAAAGAATATTGTGACAAACCAGAGTGAGGAAAGGAGTCTTTCTTCTCATAACAGTAATGGGACAGGTAGAACAGTGACCGACCGCAACACAAACAGTACTTGTTTCCCCAACTTTCTCTCTCTGCAAGAGATAGTCTGTGGAATAATCATTACAGCTTCTGCAGGACACAGTATTTATGACATACCTATTTTTCTGGCACCTGTAAGCATCAGTCTGGTCAGTGGCATTCAAGGGCAGCATTACTCAAGCCAATATAATTATTTAATTGGCAAATGCAAATTGACTTGTGTGGTTTACTTCCCTTTACTTCACATCCGAGGTGCCATTTTACAATGCACACATATAAACAAGTGTGCTTGAAAATGTGGGATGTTTATTGTTGCCACACATAAAGGATTCAAGAAAGAAACTTTGTATTTGGGCTGTCAAGCTCTGCAATGGTATTTGTGTCCAATTTAGGGGCAGGCTGACCCTCTGAGGACTATCAGTGTATGCTCTTCTTCTTTCTGATGGAAATTATTTCACATTTCGAAGCCTGAAAAGTAGCTGGGAAACCAAATCCTTGTTTTCAAGTCAGATACAAAATTAAGTTTTTACTTGAGAGAGTTTCAAAAACTGGGGTGATTTAGGGATTTATTTGTTTGTTTGTTTCCTGTAAGACAACATATAGTTTATATTCAGAGGCAACAATTTTTGTGTAATGATAAAGAAATCTAAATTTGTGGCACCCTGAATCTTCTCAACAACAATTTGTGCTATATACAGATTTGTCACTCGAAATTACTGGAAAAAAGATGGGTAGTTTTGGCCTGACAACCTTGATTCAGAACTTCATTTAAGTATATTTATTTAAAAGCCATAATGGGAAGCAAGTTGGAAAAGTATTACCCATAAACACTATCTGAAAAAAAACCTGGCCTTTCATTCTCAAGAAATCTACCTAAATACCACAGTTTAGCATCACATAATTTAATACTTTTATTGACTAGAAAGCTGTTGTGTTGGGGAAAACATGCTGTTTTATTGATCTCCAACAGCATTTCTCCATAACTAAAATCACAGCATGGCTGTTTCATTCAATACAATAAAGTTTAAAAATTCATCTGTTTGGCAGAACTGAATACTAAACTACTTGAATATTTTTCTTATTGCATTAGCTTACATTAGCAGGATTTGTTGGGCAAGTTTCTTCTTCATATATAAACAATATTATAAAAATAACTGCAAACAAAATCCAAATTCATATCTACCTTTCAACATAACAGTTGAATCACCATCTTCTTTCATAGCTTCAGAAATTCATAGCTAAGTGTCTGAGTAGTTCAGTTTTTTCCTTTATGAGAAAGTAAATAACCCTCCCACTCAAGATACCAGGCAATGCTGAGAAACTAGACTGTTCATTAATCACAGTCAAGGTACTTGATTTAGAAAAGAAGCACCTGAAAGAAATATAACAGCTTCTGATGCAGAGGAGATCAAATTCTACTTGATATGACCTTGTATCCTGTGACCCTATTCAATTTGAAGCATGATCTGCTGCATATCCCCTGTGTAGACCTATTTCACAATTAGTGAATTTCTTGCAAAACACTCATAGGAAAGAACATTTCTTAATCCCAAAATTCTTTAAAATGAGTTTTTACTCAAACAGCTGTAAATTTTTTAACTCTTATTTGTCTTTGAAAATTAATTTAAATTAATCTGAACCTATAACTGCTATTTTGTATTAGTATTATTTCACAATAATTGACTGGAAGATAAATTTAGGGTGTCCATTAATTCTGCATTTCTATACATTACCTTTAGTAAATTTTTATTAAAACTTCCTGGATATATATTTTTTCTTAAAAGACATTATCATTATAACTTTGCTGTTACTTTTCTTTAAATTAGCAATGTGTTACTTTACTCCTATTATGCAATGCACATGAAAAGAGACAGTGTAGAAAGGAAGAGAAATTACAAAATGTCAAGAGAGATGGGGTACAGTGCAATAAATAATTTTTTTATTTAATATATAACAGAAGTAAATGCTAAGAAGAGACCATTGTTTTTTTATCCTAAAAATGACAGACATTTCATGTAAAGCAAAATTGGTCCCTAAAAGTCCCTGCTGCTTTCCCAAAAGGTAAAGGGAATGTATAGGGTTCAAGTGTAGCCTACATTTCAATTTCAAATGCTGTCTTTTGTATGTGACTGATGTTTACTGATATGAGTAAAAATGATGTTCTCTAGCCCAGTATTGACTAGAGCACAAAGAGACATGTTAAAACACTCTGCAAGTCACAAGTCTTATGAAATATTCATTGGACACTTCAAGGGTTGTTTTTTTCCACACAAAAGTGCTTTTTTTGTTGTAGCTGATCTCCTAGCAAAAAGGTATTTGCCAAGATTAACTTTTCCTTCCCTAATGTTGCTCGTTGAAATGAAAAATGTAATTTGCAATGTGTTGTTAACTCATGATATTTAACAGTGTCAAAATTTTTTCATTTTTGCACAGTTATATTCTTGCATGATTAAAGCATGATAGGTTAGATGCTAAATGGCTGGACATTGCTGAACACATTTGCAAAACAAAACAGAAATAGAGATTTTCTTAAGAAGCAAACTAGTCCCAGATTAAAAGCAAACAAAACTAAAGCAACAGTAAGAGAAAAAAAAATATACATGAAATAAAGTCGTTTGAATTCCTGTTAAATACTTACACATCTGTTGTGTGTACTGATTTAACTTCAGTATATAAGAAATGTAAATGTCCTCTAAAGCACTCTAAGAAAATGGTCTAAACTCTCAAAAAGATAATTCTAAGCTTGTAAGGAATAGTTTTTGAGGAAACAGCATCGATACAACATATGAGGATCTGAAAATCTGCTCCTTTTAGAATAGCTGGTGGTAATATTAAGAGTCAGACATAGTCTTGTTAGATATACTGCCAATGAAAATAATAACAAAACATTGTACCTTTTTTTTTTTTTTTGTGCATCTCACCTAACTACCACATTCCTTGAATGCTGAGAAAGCCAATGAAAGGTAAAAACAATACGGCCCAAAACGTTATGCTCATTACAAAAAGAAGATAAAGTTGTTGCCATCCATTGCAATTAGAATCCCAGAAATATTTATTCTTTTAAATAGCTATTTTGAAATAGATTTTATTATTGCACATTTTTCCTAGATGCTGCCTCTTGTCTTTTTGATACACACTTTATGTCTTCCTTTGGCAATAGGCATGCAAAAACTTTTTGACCATCTGGATTAAATGTTATTTGAAAGTGTAATGTTTGGAAGATGAAAGAAGAAAAGCAGATTCCACCAATAATATTGCAGAAAATGTCCACCCAAAAGTCTGAATACTGACAAAAAACTTATTCAGAATCATAGCTAAACATGAATGTCTTTAGTATACAAAATAAATTGAATTTTGTTTCCAGATTCATGAAATTAATATGCTTTTCAAAGTTAGTAATCTTTGTATCTCCTGCTTGCTCTAAATTCAGATGCTGTTATTCTAAATAAAATACCCTTCCCTCCACATTATTATTTCAAACACTATAACCTACATACATGAGAAGAAGCATTAATGTCATTGGTAAAAACATTTCTGTCTTTCAGATTTGCTTCCTCTTCTGTTTAAGGTTGTCAAGAGGTCCAGCTAGAATCTAGTGATATGAACACCTGTAATAGGCTGATGATGTAATGACTGAAAATGTCTTTAAGAAATCATACAATGAAAAGTTTTAGAGCTTCACACTCTTTTAAAGAGTTCACTAATATGAGACTTTCCTAGAAAGAATCTAGCTGTAGGAAGTAAATTAAGAAGTATTAAGTGAATATGAAGTATTTCAAAGAGGTTTATCTGCATGCAGACAAATTCTTCTCACTCCAATGACTATGAGAGAAGGACAGTATATGTGTTCAAATGTTTCCACAAGCTGCTGTGTATGGAAAGGAGAATATTTTTTTGTCATGTCATTTTGCAAGAACTATCTTGTTTATGCCTCTGTTTTTCCTCTAATTTTCTCATACTCTCTTATTCAAGTGTGGGGTTTGCCTGGAACAATCATGGTGACTATTCCTATTTGTTCATATTGCATTTCCTGGTAGCCTTATTTACTGTTATATGGCCTTTGGAGTCCTCTTCTTTCCCAAGTCCACATAGCAGGATTTTTTTTAGCATTAGTGAAAAGTAACTGAGTATAAATAATGATGTGTACCAAGTTTGTAAAATATTTTTTTCTGTGTTGAAAAATAGCCACTAGTGGACTGTGATGAACATTTTTCTTCTTAAGTCTACCTAAAGAACAGAAAATGAAGACATTTTTACTCAGAATCTGGTTGGATATCATCAGAAGGGTATCAGGAGTACAACGTAACTTAAAGCACAGACACTCTCTTGTACCCTTACAGATTTTTCCTGCATTACAGTTCCTTTATCCATTGCCTTTTCCAAGAGCTGGAGTATACAATACAGATCTCCTGGGCCTATTTCAGAGTTTTCTTACATAGCTTAAATTCATAGTTACCCAAAATCACATAAAGAGAGAGAAGCTCCTCTTTTGTAATTCAGCTTTTTAAAAGACTTATGACTGATATGGACAAACTGCCTTTGCAGAGCATTTCTAAGTATAATAGTGCTTGACAAATAAAACATAATGTCAGCCCCACTAAATATAATGTCCATTATTTTCAGTTAATTTTTTTCTTTAGGACTCCCTGGAGATCCTACTCCTGTTCAGCCACAAGTTTTCTTTATTCTGTATGACAGACAGACCTCCTTCATTTTAAGCTATTGTGCCTCGGTTTTTATTCTTTTACAGTCTTTCCTTTTCTGTCAATCTCAGCAAATGCCAGCCAGACTACAAAAACAAGGCAATATTTTGGCCATCCAATTCTCACTATGGGTTCTGGTTTTGACACTCAATCTCTTACTAATTAGTTTGGTCAATCAAGCTCTCATATGCAGAATTTTTCCCCACAGTTTTTAAAAACACACTCTTTTTAGTAAGATTTTACAGTTCATTTCCCAGGTTTTGCTAACATTTAATCTTTGTGTGCCATTTTCTGTACCACTGGCAAATTTTACCTAGTCAGATCTGTTCAAAGTTTTCCTGTGAAGACCATCCTCTGAAACCACCTCTTTGACTGTGTCCTTCTACCTGAAACTGTCTCTATTGCCTTTTATGTCAGTCATAAAGTGCATATCTTTTAAGATATTTCTAATACTTCCAATGTATTCCCCTTCTACCATCTCCACTATTGAGATGTTCTATCCAACCTCCATAACCCACTTGCATGTAATCTATAGTAGCAAATCACCAGCACCAGATGTTACTCACCCAAGAGCTTTAAAGTAACTCAGGGATGAAACAGCCAAGCTACTAACTGCAATGTGTAATCCCTTTTTTAAAATTGTCAGTGTCATAAGAATAGATGGTGACCAGCATGATGAATTTTTAGAGAAGTTATAGGGAAGATCATGGGAATTACACATCAGTAAGTCTGATATGCATATCAATTGCACATCAATTTCAATAGACAATAGACAAACCAATAACAATTATTCTAAAGAATAATTATAAGCTACCTGACTAGTATGTTGTATAGAAGCAGCATCAATTTGGCTTCTGCACAGGGAAATAAAGTCTCACTAATATACTGCAGTTTCTTAGAAAAGGCACTGATCATAGGGACAAGATAGATCAGTTGGAATTCAAAAGACATTTCATAAAATCCCTCACTGACATCTCATAAAGAAACTAAGGTACTCTTGGAATAAAAGTAAATATTCTAAATATACATAATAAAATAAAAAATAGAAAAGAAAAATAATAAGTAGCTCACTAATGGAATTCCACAGTAGTCTGTATTGCTCAGCATATTTTCAAATGATCTGGAAAAAGACAGCAATGATACTATGCTTTCCAGGCTGATAGGTGTACAGGCTACTTACTAAGAGCTGGATGAAAGCTTGAGTGATGGTATAAAATGGCAAATCAAATTCAGCACAGATTAATGTGAAGTACAGGAGAAAAAATAAAAATCTTATGAAACATGTTTGAAATTAGAGTATAAGGGCTGTGAAGAAAAGTCTTGAATTTAATAAAAGTTGGTTTTTGAAGATGTTCACTCACTATTAAGTGCCCATTAAAAAAACAACTAGAATGGTAGGTGTCATTATGAAAATGTGCAGAGGACAAATGAAAAATATTTTTGTTAACTCTCTCTAAATATCTGTTGTGCTAGTATCTCTGAGTGCTATCCATAATTATAGCTTTTCCAAATTGAAACAAGTATAATAAAACTGTAAAAGTGTTATAGAAAATGAACAAAGTCAAAGTTACACACAAAGCGGTTTTTATGGAAGGAGCCTTCAGCTATGGGAGATGACTGCAAAATCTGGAAAGGCCTGATAGGGAATGTGTCTTTCTGTACAAGAATGAGGCATCATTAATGTTCAAAGCTAACCCAAAGACACACTTCTTCCACTAGCTAGACTGTGGAAATATTGTGAAGGCTCAAAACATGCAGGTGTGCAGATAGCCATTAAGAAAGTTCAAGGAAGAATAATTGTTCAAGGCATAGCTAGCTAAGATGTCTTTTGGAAAATTCCTTGCCAGAGGTTGGGAGAGTGCTTGTGGGAAGTTAATACTGTTCATTTACTCAGTTTTTACAAGCATATGGATCATCATAACTGGTCTACTCTGGCCTCCAGTCGGGAGGCCTGGAGACACACCATCTATAACACTGCGGATGCTTTTGAGAAAACACACAGGATCACCCTTGAAGAGAAAACACAACGCAGAAAGAATCATGCCTTGCAGAACACACCATCTAAGGAGTCTTTCTGCTGTTCCTTTTGCAACCTCTCATGCCTATCTCGTATTGGCCTTTTTAGCCACCAACGCGCTTGCAACAGACGTGGGTAGAGCCCTTCCCAAATCTTTGTTCGGGAAGCCTAGCCATGATGATGATGATGATGATATTAATAAACAAAGACAGGATAGTGGACTCAGTATGGTCATTCCTGCATTATTAAATATTCAGCAAAGTCTTTTTTCCATCATCTTATCCGTTGACCCGGGGAGGACTTGCCCATGAACACTGATAAGGCCAACTCAGGATCTTTCATTGAATCTGTGCTTTTCCACAAGCCCTACAAAAGAATTTGACAGACAAGCAGATCCTTGTGGGTCCATTCCAGCTTGGGATGTTTTGTGATTCTGTGATGTGGCTGCTTCTATATTGCTTGCTCAGCTAAGTCCAAAGTTCTTTAAAAATAAGAGTTGAGAATGTAGCTTCAGGCAAACTCCAAGCTATTCACACATACTTTTACTCAAGCAGAAAGGTTATTGTTGTTGTCTTCACTACACAGCTGTCACTGTTTACAATGCTGAGCTATCTTGTTTTGGATAGTGTTCATACACATGTTCTGTTGTGTTTATGTAGCACCCTGAAGGGTATCTAATGGAATAAAATACGCCAAAAAGACTGGGTCATTTTATTCAACAAAAAGTAGGTTATTAAGGTGAAAGGCTTCTTTAACAATAGCAAAACATTTATTCATCTTCCAGTTACTCATCCCGGAACTTGCTATATGCATAAGAATAGCAAGGGAAACTGCTATTTTAGAACTTACCTCTTTCAGATTCTATTAAAACAGTAATAGCCTGCTTCCATCATACATTTTCCTGTATATTTCAATCAACATGTCACTTAGCTGCTGCTCCTGAAGTGCACTTAATATTTTCATTAAAATCAATAAAGCCAAGAAATTACAAGGGTGCAGGTGGATGCAAGCTATTAAACTTCTCTTATATGTATTGTTAACTAGCAGTTGGAAAAAGGAAGCTTCATTCAACACCTGTCCCTTTCCATTTGAATGGCAGCTAATAGAAATCTACTTAGCCAGCTTTTGTCTGCTTATTTTGCTGACAGATGATGTGAAGTAGGCAGTTATAGGGCCAGTAATTCAGAATTTATTTTCCCTTCAAAAGAGTGATGTGGACAACTGAGTGCAGTAATGGTACCTGCTCAGAATTCTGGGGATAAACAAGATAATTTGAGACGATGGGACAGAAATAAAAGCTCTTTAAAGGTTTACTCCTCACATGACTCTCAAAGGCACACTCACTAGCACTTTTTATCCACCTCAAATGAAAGTCAGAAGAGTTAATACTGAAGTATTAGCCTGATAGAAAAGGAAGCAAACAAAGAACAGACTGAAGATTGTGCCTCACCCCAATATTAAGACTATTTGGTAGTGAAAAACACCACCTAAGCCACACAAAAAATTGTTTATCAATCCTATTTTCAGAACAGGGTGTGAATTAAAGGGAGCTGTTGGCTGTACATGGGCTGCATATTTGCACTAAAAGAAGTAATCATATATTCAAATGATCCAACAACATTTTTTTATCTTATTATGTCTGCTTCACTTCCAGAGTTGCCCCCATTACTAGGAGAAAAAAGTAGTGTGGAAAGCACTACTGTCTACAGAGAAGACAAATGTGGTAATTCATATTTTAAGTGTGTACAGGTTTATGTGGAAACTGGAAGATATGAGTCTGCACCCACTGCTCCAAGTATGCTGTTAAGGTTGCCTATACACACAGATGTACAAAGAACCAAGGTATGATCTAAAGATGTAAATTTGACACCTAAAAGTAAATTGAACACAAGGATACATTTAGCCAAGTATTTCCTATCTCTATACTATAAGTACACATACAAGTAATCACAGAATATTAGGAGGTGGAAGGGACCTTGTAAGATTATCTAGTCCAACGCCCCTGCCACACCAGGATTCCCTAGACCAGGTCACACAGAAGCACGTCGAGACGGGTTTTGAATACCTCCAAAGAAGGAGACTCCACATCCTCTCTGAGCAGTCTGTTCCAGTGCTATGGCACCCTCACTGGATGTGTGTTCGCATGGAATCTCCTATGCTTCAACTTACAACCATTGCCTCTTGTCTTGTCACTGGGCTTCACTAAGAAGAGCCTGACCCCCTCCTCCTGACACTCACTCTTCACATATTTAAAAGCATAGATGAGGTCGCCCCTTAGTCTCCTCTTCTCCAAGCTAAAGAGACCCAGCACCATCAGCCTTTTCCTCATAAGGAACATGTTCTACTCCCTTAATCATCTTTGTGGCTCTGTGTTGGACTCTTTTAAGCAGTTCCCTATCCTTCTTAAACTGAGGGATATTTCAAGATGACTGTCAAAGAGAAATAGAACCATTTCAACAACAATTGATGACACAAGGGGAGCTAAATTGGAGGTCTTTCTTTTCAAAGACTTTCAAATCAGTGTAGACAACTATTTACTACTACAGACACACAAACCTGGAATTGGATACCCCTATTGATCTCTGGCTCTCTAATCCTGGATGGAAGTTAATGGGACTGTTCATGGGACAGGCTGCAAGACCAAGCTATATTTGGAGTCTGATGCCTCATAATCGTACTTTAATCTCTCTCTGGCATTCAATCCCACTCTATCATCCATTCTCATTATTGCTAGTTGGCTGTTTCTGTCCTCTAGCAGTTTACAGTGCACTGTAAAATATACAGCCTGGAAAATATATGGAGGTATTTAGTACATAAGTAATATTTACTGTGACTGAACTCTACAAATGCACAAGAAAGGGAGTGGACTAATCTTTATTACAGTCTATGATTCAGTCTTGTTCCTCTTATATTTGTAGAATTTCTTGGACACACATTCTTGTACCAAAATGTAGTAAGGCAGCCCAGTCTCAGGCTCCTGAGCTGAGCAGCTACTTAATGTAGCTACAATGGTAAATCCACATATATACTCCTTTTATGTGTGGTACACTGTGTTCATTGGCTGCAGTTTATGACAATGCAGCACTCAGTCTTTGCAAAGATTCCTTACCCCAACTCCATCATCACTTTATTCCATGCCCACTTACAGCACAGGCTGCACAAACCACTGCCCTCTCTTCCTATGAATCATACCATATCAGACAAGAAACACATGCTGAAGTTTTTCTTTTTTCTTTACATCTTCCTACTCTCTTTGTTACGTAAGATCTTAAATTAGGACCCAGTCCACCAAAGATTGGTAGACTCTTTTCTGTAGACCTTATAAGAAGTTTCCCAGGAAGGTGAGAAAGTACGTCATTTTAAAAATGTACAAATACCAGCACAGGACCTGAAACTTCATTTTCAAATTCTCTATTGTGCAATTCATGTTTTATTTATTTGAGGAAAAGATCAGTACATTTTGACATCTGTTAAAGTAGTAATGCTTTTATAACCAAGTTCAATAGAATAATTACCATCCTCTCTTATGTTTTCCTCATGGAAAAGAAGAGGCTTTACACATTAATAGAAAGCTCAGGAGCACAGGTAATATTCTCTTCACTTCCCACGGTAGCTCAGGAAAACATTGATAGGAATAGGAGGACCCCATCTGTCAATGTATGGTTGCAAAATTGGTCCAGAAGATTTCTAAAGCACCTAGATGATAACTTTCTGATACAGGTAGTAAGAGAACCGACAATGAAAGGAGCCCCCCTTGATTTGTTACTTGTCCACAGAGAGGGTCTTATAAGTGACGTGGTCATAGGTGGCCATCTTGGCCACAGTGACCATGAAGTGATTGAGCTTAAAATCTCTGGAGACAGAAGGAAAACTGCCAGCAAAACTTCTACTCTGGATCTGAGGAGAGCTGACTTTGGGCAGCTCAGGGAACTCCTTAGTGTGGTCCCCTGGGAAAAAACTGTTGAAGGTGCTGGGGTCCATCAGAGCTGGTCAGTTTTTAAGTACCATCTCCTGAGAGCACAACAGCAGGCAATCCCTAAAAGTCAGAAGTCAAGCAGGTGAGGCAGAAGGTCAGCTTGCCTGAGTAAGGAGCTTCTTCTGGAGAGTAGGCAAAGAAAGTATTTATATGGCCAGTGAAAGCAGAGCCTGATAATGTGGGAGGTCTACGGAGAAGCTGTTCACCACTGTGGAGTGAAAATCTGTGCAGCTAAGGCCCAATTAGAGTTGAAGCTGGCCAGTACAGTGGGAGACAGTAAAAAATAACTTTTTAAAATATATTAATAGTAAGAGGAAGACCAGGAATGACATTGACCCATTACTAAATGGGGATGGTTACCTCATGAGCAGAGACATTGACAAAGCAGAGACGTTTAATGCTTTCTTTGCCTGTCTTTATCACAGAGGAGGGGATCTGGAGCACCCTGTGTCATGAGTCAGCGACCAATGACAGGGAGTCAGTTAATGCTCTTGCTCCTCCAACTAGACCCCTATAAGTCTATGGAGCCTGATGGAATCCACCCAAGGGTTCTTAAAGAGCTGGCAGATGTCATAGTGAGTCCTCTCTCAGTGATTTTTCAATGCTCTTGGGAATCTGGGGAGGTCCCAACTGACTGGAAGAGGGCAAATGTTGTTCCTATTTTCAGGAAAGGCAACAGAAATGACCCTGGTAACTACAGGCTTGTCAGTCTCACTTCTGTGCCTAGTAAAATTACGGAGATTATTCTGGGAGCTATGGATAAGCATCTGACAGACAACACAGTTGTTGGTCATAGCCAGCATGGGTTTATGAAAGGGAAGTCATGCTTAACAAACTTGATTTCCTTTTATGACAAGATTACATATCTAGTCAATGAAGGGAGACCAGTTGATGTCACGTTTTTGGACTTCAGTAGGGCTTTTGATACTGTCTCCCACAGCATCCTACTGGATAAATTGTCACATATACAGCTGGACAAGAACTAGGTGGGTACACAACTGACTAAGGGGTGGAGCTCAAAGGGTTACAGTAAACAGAGCTACATCAGTCTGGCAACAGGTGATGAGTAGGGACCCACAGGGATCCATCTTAGGGCAGTTCTGTTCAACTTCTTTATAAATGACTTGGATGTTGAACTTGAAGGCCTAACAAGTTTGCAGATGATACTGAGATGGAAGGTGCTGTTGACTCCATTGACAGTAGAGAGGCACTGCAGAAAGATCTAGATAGATTAGAGGACTGGGCAGTCACAAATCATATGAAGTTTAAAAAGGCCAAGTTCCGGGTTCTACTCTTGGGAAGGGGCAACCCGAAAACAACCTATCTGCTGGGGAATGAGAGGCTGGGAAGCAGCACTGCAGAAAGGGACCTGGGAGTTTTGATTGATGATAAGTTGAGTATGAGTCAGCAGTGTGCGCTGGCAGCCAAAAGGGCCAACTGGGTCCTGGGGTGCGTCAAGCACTCCACTGCTAGCCAATCGAGAGAGGTGCTAGTCCCAATTTATTCTGCACTGGCACAGCCTCACCTGGAGTATTGTGTGCAGTTTGGGGCACCACAATACAAGAGGGACATGAAGTCGTTCAAGAGCGTCCAGAGGAGGACAACAAAGATGGTGAAGGGTATGGAGGGGAAGACTTATAAGGAAAGGCTGAAATCACTTGGTCTGTTCAGCCTGGAGAAGAAGAGACTGAGGGGAGACTTCTCTGCAGTTTATAACTTCCTCACCAGAGAGGGAGGGCTGGGTGCTGACCTCTTCTCTCTGGTGAGCAGCGAAAGGACCCAAGGGAACAACAGAAGCTGTGCCAGGGGAAATTCAGGTTGAATGTTAGGAAGAGGTTCTTTACCCAGAGGGTGGTGGACCATTCGAACAGGCTCCCCAGGGAGGCTGTTATGGCACCAACTCTCATAGAGTTCAAGAAGCACTTAGACAATGCACTTGGGCACATATTATGACTTCGGTGTTGTCCTGTGCCTAGATAGGAGTTGGACTTGATGATCCTTGTGGGTCCTTTCCAACTTGGGATATTCTGTGATTCTGTGATTAGTTGAACCGTATCATGTGAATTTGTTCTAAAGGGCAGCATACTTATCATATGTGACACCCTAGGCTGTCTCCAGTTACAGTGTTTCGTGTAATACACACTCATTCATCATTCATACGGGGCTCATTTCCAATTTACACTGACTAGACTGAGATCAGAATCTGGCCCTGTCTGTGTATGAGTCAGATGATATGGAGTTGCTATGGCAATGGCTTATTCCTTTTGAATAGCAGACTACTTCAGTTAAATCTTATATCTCCTGACATCAAGTTAAATCTGTTCCTGTCATGTTCCTCACTGAGCTGTTGAACTTAAAAGTGGAAATGCTTATTCTGCAAAATAGACCTACTTTATTAAATCTGATCTTACTGTTGCATCTGATAATGCTTATCTCGTGGCTATGTATAGTTTTGTTGTTCTGTTTTTGGAGACGTTTATTTGTATAGATTTATGGCAGGACACTCAAGTAAATTTGGAACTCCTTAGTATCAGAAATTTAACAGTTACTTGTTTTTAAGGTACTGTTAACACATAAATCCATGAAGTTTGTTTATCATTTTAGCCATGAGGTTGTTTTCCTAAAAGTGCTTAAGTGGAGACAACTGAGGTGCACTGAGCTGCAATCTGACATCAGACCTTAATTATACCTTTAGAGACAGAAAGAATGAAAACTGAAAAATAATTCAATTGAAGATCTGATCCAGCAATAATCAAAACAAACCCCTATATTTTTTCACTTGTGTTTAACTATGTAAGAGTCTGGTTGGTAAAAAAGAGAGGGTGGTAAAAAAAATGTTTATAAATGGAGGCAGAAGCATGACTCTGTATATGGATATGCAGGATATATTCTCATGCTCCGTCTTTTAAAATCCCTAGACAAATCTGCAGTTTCTCAACAGGAAAAATAGCTGGTCTAAATTGTTCTTACTTCAGGCTTTCAAGCTTGAGCTGAGGAGATGCTTCTCAAAAAAAATGTTCATGCAACATCTATTATAGAGTTTAAAGCAAAACTATGAGGAAACAGGTTCTGGTGGAGCAAAGAATACTATAACTTCTCATCAGCAAGCTCCCTAGTCTTCCTGTAGTGACCAAACGGAGTAGGGTTCCTTGGGAGCAGGTCTCTGCCCAGCAAAAGAAAAGGAGGAAGCGCATTTCCTGGAGTATTACACAGCCTATAGTACCCCTGCAGAACAGATACGGGGCTCTGCAGGAGGAGCTGGTTGTGGGTGAAGACGAGGGCTCACAAGGGCCAGAAATGCCACCAAGGCCAACCTGTCTCAAGCCAGTCGTAAAAACAGGCAATAGAAAGAAAACCAGACGGGTTATTGTAATATGTGACTCCCTACTGGGTGGAGCAGAGGGACCGATATGGAGACCAAACCCGCTTCATAGAGAGGTCTGCTGTCTCCCTGGTGCCCGGGTAAAGAATGTTGTAGATAAAATTCCTGCCCTGGTGGATCCTGCAGTTTATTACCCACTCCTGATCTTTCAGGTGTGTAGTGATGATGTAGCAATGAGAGGCTCACAACCAATTAAAAGAGATTTCAGGGCTTTGGGACAACTGGTAAAGAGATCAGGAGCTCAAGTGGTGTTCTCCTCCATCCCCTTGACATCAGCTATGGAAGAAGGAATTCATAGTAAGAGTCAAGAGGTTAATTTGTGGCTCCGGGACAGGTGTCATCGAGAGGGCTGTTGGTTTTACAACCGTGATTGGCACACAAGGCATTAGAGCTGCAAACTGCAAATGGGGGCACTTGTCCCAGAGGGGGAAAATGTTTCTGTGGTGGGAGTTGGCAGGGCTCATTGATAGGGCTTTAAACTAGGTTTGAGGGGGAGGGGGTTAGGAATGTTATGCTTGCTTGTGACAAACAGTGGGGCAGCACACCAGGGGTGGAAGGTTGGAACGCTTCTAAGAGCTCTCAGGATGATTCCCTGAGGCAAGCCAGAGATGATGCACCAAGACACCCCAAGGACATCAAGTGGGGGTTGTCTAAGAAGGTGACGTGTCCAGCCCAACCAGAGTGCTTCTATGCAAATGCACGCAGTTTGGGCAACAAACAGGATGAACTGAGGGCCATAGTGTTGCTGGAGAAACATGACATTGTGACAGTTAAAGAAACCTGGTGGGATGATTCCCATGACTGGAGTGTAGGAATAGATGGGTACAAGCTGTTTAGGAGGGATAGGCAGGGGAGGAGGGGAGGAGGTGTTGCCCTCTACATCAGTCACCAGCTGGAGTCAATGGAACTCCACCTGGGGAAGGATGATGAAGTGATTGAGAGCTTATGGGTTAGGATTAAAGGGAGGACAGGTGAAGGGAATGTTACAGTCAGGGTCTGCTACAGGCCATCTGACCAGCAGGGCCAAATAGATGAGGCCTTCCATAGGCAGATAGAAGTGGCTTCACACTCACAGGCCCTGGTCTTCATGGGCGATTTCAATCATCCTGACGTCTGCTGGAGGGACAATGCAGTGAGGCATCAGCAATCCAGGATGTTCCTTGAGTGCATTGACAACAACTTCCTCCTCCAAATGGTAGAGGAACCAACTAGGAAAGGTGCTATG
>VWZX01010829.1:26633-38576 GCA_013399015.1 Galbula dea
AATCCCCCCCAGAATCCCATTGGCCCTCCTGGCCACAACAACACACTGCTGTCTCATGGTCATCCTTCCATCTACCAGGACCCCCAGATCCCTCTCCGCTTCGCTGTTCTCCAACAGGTCAGTCCCTAACCTATACAGATACGTGGGGTTGGTCTTTCCCAGGTGCAAAATTTGACACTTGACCTTGTTGAATTCCATTCCATTTCTTCCTGCCCAACTCTCCTGTCTAAGCCTGTCTAAGTCTCGCTGAATGGCAGCACAACCCTCCAATGTGTCCGCCACTCCACCCAGTTTAATAACAGAAACACAGAAGCACACAGAATGTATGTTGTCAACAAACTTGCTGACAGCACACTCTGTTCCCTCTTCCAGATTGTTAATGAATAGATTGAGAAAGTATTGGTCGCAGTACCAGCCCCTGACTGCACTAGACACAAGCCTCCAACTGGACTCCATTCTACTCATCACAACTCCTTGACTTCTGTCTTTCAACCAGTTCACAATCCACCTCACTACCCGTTCATCCAGACCACACTTCCTCAGTTCAGCTGCAAGGATGCTGTGGGAGACAGCATCAAACACTTTACTGAAATCAAGATAAACCACATCCACTGCTCTACTATCATCTATCTGCACAGTTACGTCCTCATAAAAGGCTGTCAAGTTTGTCAAACAGGACTTCCCCTTGGTAAACCCATGCCGACTGCTTCTAATGACCCGCTTGTCCTTGATATGCCTAGAGACTGAGTCAAGGATAAAGTGTTCCATCACCTTTCCAGGCATGGAGGTGACGCTAACTGGTCCTCCTTCTTGTCCTTTATGAAGACTGGAGTGACATTAGCCTTTCTCCAATCCCCTGGCAATGTTCCCCAGGACTTTCTAAAGATAATGGAGAGTGGCCTGGCAATGACTTCTGCCAGCTCCCTCAACACCCGTGGTTGCATCCCATCAGGTCCCATGGATTTATGGATATCCAGATGGCTTCACTGCTCTCTAACCCAGTCCTTTTCAACAAAGGAAATCTCCTCCAGTATCCGAACACTATCTGGGGGCTCAGAGGTCTGTGGCTCATGAAGACTGTCTCTAACAGTAAAGACATTGACAAAGGCATTCAGTAACTCCACGTTCTTTGGATCATCTGTCACCAAGGCACCCACCTCATTCAGCAGTGGGCCTACATTGCCTCTGGTATGTTTTTTGGCAGTGAATTTGAAGAATCCCTTCCTCTTGTCCTTGACCTCCCTTGCAAGGTTTAACTTCAGAGAAGCATTGGCTTTTCTAATTGCATCCCTACATCCTCTGACAGCTGTCTTATACTCTTCCCATGTGGCCAACCCCAACTTCCATGATCTGTAGACTCTCTTCTTCCACTTGAATTTGCCCAGCAGTTCCCAACTTAACCATGTGGATCTCCTGCCTCGCTTCATGTTGGGGTGCTCTGATCTTGAGCTTGGAAGAAGTGGTCCTTGCATGTTAACCAACTCTCTTGGGCCCCTTTATCTTCTAGTAACGTGTCCCATGGGATTTCCCCCACCAATTTCTTGGAAAGATCAAAAAAGTTGGCCCTACTGAAGTCTAGGGTTGTGATCCTACTAGGTATTCTCTTCCTGCCATACAAGATCCTGAACCCTGTCATCTCATGATTGCTGCATCTACAGGAAAACATGTTTTTAAAACGTATAATAAATCATATACAGACTAGGGTTTCAGGTTTGTAGATACAACCAATTCTTTGTTTGGTTAAAACACTGATCTCCAGTGGGTAATAATAGTGCTTAATGGTCCCTTTCTCAACCCAGAAGGGTATTACATTTTTTTTTACTGTAAACCACAGCAAGTGTAATACGAGCCTATATATTCATATTTACAGATCAGAATTAATTTGCAAGAGTACAAGAAATCATGCAGCTATGGAAAATATAGATATAAACAAAGGAATGGATTTAAATTAGACAGATAAACAATTGCCACTGATGTCTTTCCTGAAAAAAAATCATACTATCACATTCCCTTTTCTTCATGCCAAAACACAAAGAAAATGAAAAAATTACTTCAGTGTTCTGTCCAGACACTCTTCCCTTGCCTTGTAAAAAAATTTTAGTTTGATAGCAATGTTGCAAAATTATGTTGTCATCCAAAAACCTTTAGAAAATTTGACAGGAGATCTTTTAAAAAGTTGTCTTTAATGGTTTAAAGTGCTTTAGCAACTGTCTTCTTCATGGGGAATGAGAGGCTGGGAAGCAGCACTGCAGAAAGGGACCTGGGAGTTTTGATTGATGATAAGTTGAGTATGAGTCAGCAGTGTGCGCTGGCAGCCAAAAGGGCCAACTGGGTCCTGGGGTGCATCAAGCACTCCACTGCTAGCCAATCGAGAGAGGTGCTAGTCCCAATTTATTCTGCACTGGCACAGCCTCACCTGGAGTATTGTGTGCAGTTTGGGGCACCACAATACAAGAGGGACATGAAGTCGTTCAAGAGCGTCCAGAGGAGGACAACAAAGATGGTGAAGGGTATGGAGGGGAAGACTTATAAGGAAAGGCTGAAATCACTTGGTCTGTTCAGCCTGGAGAAGAAGAGACTGAGGGGAGACTTCTCTGCAGTTTATAACTTCCTCACCAGAGAGGGATGGGTGGATGCTGATCTCTTCTCTCTGGTGAGCAGCGAAAGGACCCAAGGGAACAACAGAAGCTGTGCCGGGGGAAATTCAGGTCGAATGTTAGGAAGAGGTTCTTTACCCAGAGGGTGGTGGACCATTCGAACAGGCTCCCCAGGGAGGCTGTTATGGCATCAACTCTCATGGAGTTTAAAAAGCACATTCTGTGATCTCTATTTTGCAGCACTCACATTCCTTCTCATTTGCCTGTTTTCTAGTTTAATGAACAAAGCAGGACTGAACGTATGGGTACCATTTCAGACAAAACTGGGGCAACTGGCTTTAAAAGTCCTTTCTGTTGGTTTGTTTTGACTCACTAGGACCAAAGCCTCTCTCTTCTTTAAATTCTGAGGATTTTTAATGTGTTGCATGTATAGGATATTGAGAAATTCTTAATAATTTTGGCTCCTAGAAATTTCTTAGTTGGTTAAATCACACATCCATGTTTGGAGTTGAGAAAGATGTTTAGAGAAAGTCAGATTCGTATCAGTTTGTGCACAAAATCTCAGTGCATCGAAGAGAGAGGTGGAAGAGCAGATCTGCAATAGGTAATGCTTCATTTAACTGAGTTGATGATCTATTCATAACTAAAAATAAGATAGCACTGAATGTTTGTTAGGACATTTTACGAAGACCTAACCTGTCTAAGTAGGAGCGGAAGAAGCCAGGCCTCTGTCAAGGGTCTAGGCTGGGTCTACTATCAACCCATGACAGACTTTCCCTGTACCCACCCTTCCTCCCCAGCATGGGAAGGCAAAGGGGATAAGAGAGACAGAGAGACTTGTGGATTGGAAAATAAAACTAAAACTACTTTAATAATAATAATAAATGAAATATATACAAATATGTACAAAACAAATACCGAACCCAACCCCCCCTTGATGGTAACTACATCACCACTGATGCTGTGGTAGAAGGCCTCAATAGCAGATGACAGTCAGGCTCAGGGGCTGGGTCCTCGTACTGGATACAGGACCTTATGGATCAGCACCAAGAGCAAAACAGATAGAGTTCTCCCCTGAGGCTGACCACCAAAGCACAGAAGAAGAAAGAACCAAGAAAGAAGAACAATATAACAAGGGGGAAATGAACCCCAGTTCATATATCGAATATGACGTATATGAGATGGAATACTTAGTTGGTCAGTCTAAGATCACCTGTCCTGTCTGCTCCTCCCTGAAGGTACAGCCTTTGCCCTGCACCCCCCAACATGAGACACAAGATTCAGCAGCGATCTTTCTTTGCATAGCGATCCCTGGTAGTAAATTTAAACATTAGGTCTTCTCACTGCTAGAAGCAGGAAGTGTCTGCAAAAATATGTTGTTGGTTTTATAAAGTGTAGTTTCTCAGAGAAGCTTTAACTAAAGAGTAAAATCACTGAACATAATTAGTTCTGTTCTAACCCAAACCAGGACAGCCGCCAAACCAAGCCACTTACTCTCTAAAAACACTAACAAAGTAGCAGAGATAATAGTTCTTCCAACCAACTCCCACTTGCAACTCAGCCACAGACCAACTGTGTTTATTAGAAATGGCATTTCTTCTTTACATTTTCTTGCATTTTACATTTCTCGTACATTTATACTCCAAATATTTCACAATAACATCCAAGCCACCAGAAGTCACTGTAGCACCTCTCTTTAAATCCATCGTTTCTAGAACAGATGGTTCCAAATGTGCTCCTCAAATTATAAGAGAGGTTTCCTTCTCCCACAGAAGAGCTTACTCTCTGTGTGGTATTTCTCACGGGTCCCAGGACTCCTAAGACCTCTCTACCCTGTAGGGATCTAACATGACAAGTAGGGCACCCATCCTGCATAATGTTTTGTTCAAAGCCATATCACACTCTGACCTACCAACATTCAGCATTCTTCTTTAGTGTTCATGACACAGAGAGGATGAACTCAGACAGTTCTAATCTTCAGTGAAGGTTCTTTTTTTCTTGCCTAGTGAACTACGAATAAATATATCAAGTTTTCCAGCAAAATGCCTTCTAAGGTTTGCTTAATTCCATCAGACAGTGTGAAATGATGCATTCTGGCTGTACAGAATAGTAAACAGAAATGGAAGTGTTTCAGAGCATGCTGCAGATTGTGTAGGAAAATCAATAATTTGTGAGGGAAATCTTCCAGCACTATAGATTGTTTAAACTACTTACCATTACGTCAAATTCACTTTAGAGCCAGCAAACAGGCAGAACATGAGATGAATATTGAGAAAAGTGTTATTTCTACTGTTTACATTTTAAGGCCTAAAGATATATAGATTTTTTTGTAATTAACTAAGACTTTATAATTCAATAACAGCGATTTTATTTAACTCTTAAACTGCTGGAGGACCAAGTATTCTTTTTCCAATTTCTTAGGCGAAGCCCTGTAAAATTTTTAGAACTAAAGTTTTCTTTCTTTTATTGCCCCCCGTATGTATTATTTATAATTTTTATAATACCCTTTTCTGTAGAAAACATTTTTATTAGAAGACTTGAAGAAACCTGAAAGGAAATAAACTTCTGAAAACAAATAAACATTCCCCATCTTGAAAAACACCAGTTTTCGTATCTGGTTTCTAGTTTCCGTGAAGAAAATACAATTTCCTCTTAAAAAGAGGAACATGTGCTTGAACATAATTGTGCACAGTGTTGAATAAAGATGGAATTATACATCCGTTTTAAGTACACTTGCAGCAAGAGTTTGAAATAAGAACATAATTACCTGTAATTCACTTTGAAAGATATGATGGTTTCCAATCAACTACTGTACCAAAACTAAGGCCACATTCTTCACATAAGGTTCACAACTGACCTGCACTTGCTCAGAAATGAGGAGTTCATTTAATATTATGATTTATACAGGTGTTATGGTTTGGGTTAGAACAGAATTAATTCTGTGCAGTAACTGTGTTTTCTAAAAAGTATTCCATGACCACGTGCATAGGGTTGTGTCAGTTTTCCGCCCTCCACACACCTTGCCTGGATTGTCCCTTTAAGAAACCTGAGATTCCTGACTCAAGGACACTGCAAACCCCCCGCCAGGGCAGGGGAAGCTGGGGGAATGCTGGGTTTCTCCGGGGGACTTTTGTTGACTGGACCACGAGGAAGCCCTACTCTTTTTCTCTCTCTGCTGTGACCGGAGTGTTGCTGTTTCCTCGCTGCCTCTGCTATCTGAGACACACATGGAGCTTTCGGGATGGGGAGAGCCGGCCCGGGACACTGCTGTAATTATCAGTGTATAGGGGAAGTGGGTTTTCAGCATCTGGGTCCTGTATATGTTTATATTCTTTTCATTTATGTTTGCTGTTGTTATTAAAGCAGTTTTTAGTTTTTAACTTCCAATCCAGTCTCTCCTTTAACTGCCGTGTGTGGGGGCTGGGAAGAGCCTTTAAACCCAGCACAACAGGCTTTCATAAAAATGTGGTGTTTATAGCTACTCAATCTGACAATCAAGACTCCAGTTAAATTTACTGTAGTCATCCAAGACACTGTTTATTACCTAGTTTGCGTAGGAAGATAGAAAATATTAGACATATAAGACCAAACAAAATAGGGGGGTTGGACTAGATGATCTTTCGAGGTCCCTTCCAACTCCTAATATTCTGTGATTCTGTGAACTTAAATGAAAAAGTGAGACATCAGTTTAAAACAACAGGTTTTCCTAGTAGGACGTCATTAAACATTCCTTAGGCTTCTTTTCTAAGCTTTCTAGTAAGAGTCCAGACTTGCCAACACACTGAGGAGAAGGAAGACCATTACAACCTTTCGGGTCTCGATTCTGCTCTGTCAATATTTGAGTCAAAACCTCTCCACAGGCTAAAAGTCAGNACTCTTTTTCTCTCTCTGCTGTGACCGGAGTGTTGCTGTTTCCTCGCTGCCTCTGCTATCTGAGACACACATGGAGCTTTCGGGATGGGGAGAGCCGGCCCGGGACACTGCTGTAATTATCAGTGTATAGGGGAAGTGGGTTTTCAGCATCTGGGTCCTGTATATGTTTATATTCTTTTCATTTATGTTTGCTGTTGTTATTAAAGCAGTTTTTAGTTTTTAACTTCCAATCCAGTCTCTCCTTTAACTGCCGTGTGTGGGGGCTGGGAAGAGCCTTTAAACCCAGCACAACAGGCTTTCATAAAAATGTGGTGTTTATAGCTACTCAATCTGACAATCAAGACTCCAGTTAAATTTACTGTAGTCATCCAAGACACTGTTTATTACCTAGTTTGCGTAGGAAGATAGAAAATATTAGACATATAAGACCAAACAAAATAGGGGGGTTGGACTAGATGATCTTTCGAGGTCCCTTCCAACTCCTAATATTCTGTGATTCTGTGAACTTAAATGAAAAAGTGAGACATCAGTTTAAAACAACAGGTTTTCCTAGTAGGACGTCATTAAACATTCCTTAGGCTTCTTTTCTAAGCTTTCTAGTAAGAGTCCAGACTTGCCAACACACTGAGGAGAAGGAAGACCATTACAACCTTTCGGGTCTCGATTCTGCTCTGTCAATATTTGAGTCAAAACCTCTCCACAGGCTAAAAGTCAGAGCCAGACAGATCACTTTGCACAGGTACTTAGGATTTTAGACAACTAACTTGATATCTCTTACACTCTTGAAATAATGTAAATACCTATTCAACAGGATCGATACTTCTTTTGTTGAGCCTTTCTTATATCTGGGAAATCTTTAACACCTCCAGAGGCAAAGCTTTCATTGCTGGCCTTCTGCTTATGGTGGTCAGAGTTTCATCAAGGGAGACAACTTCTATAGTATACATAGTGATACAGGTAAAAAATTCTTTTCATTAGGTCAAAGTGTTTGGAGTTGGAGGTATTATGTGTAAAGAATGTGCACTCCTTTTAAGACCTGTCAGAGGCTGCTTACAGGACAGACCTGAGGCTGTGAATGTGAACCACAAAATAAGGTAGTATCATGTCTAACAAATTATAAACACACTTTAGTGACTACAGTATAGACATAAGTGATTATTTTCCCAAAACAGCAGAGGAGCACCAGTTCAGATGGTAATTAATTTACTTACGTTTCCTTGTATTATGAAGACAAATTGTAGTGCACACACATGCAAGCTCAACAGAACTTCAGGCTATCTTCAAACCCAGGATGGAGTTGCTTGTGAATACTTTTGAACAATCTTTGCAGGATTTGGACATTATTTTGAGCTCTTTTTTAAAGACTGTTTATAGGAAAGCCATGTTTTGAATTCTCCAAGATTAAAATAAAACAATCAAAGCTTCCAAAACTTCTAAGCTTTGGGGTTTTGTTTTGTTTTGTTTCGTTTTTTCTAAATGGCTTCCTCCCAAGCTAAGGTAGCTTTGAATAGTTTGTAGGGCAGATGCACGGTACTGATCATGAAGTATCTGATTTGCTGTTAAGCTCCTTCAGGTTTTAATAACAGATCTAATTCTCTTAAAAGAAATAAAACAACCAAACAACAACATACAGAAATAAAACAACAAACAAACAAACATATAACAACATTTCAGTAACAAACACAATTAGCATTCTAAGTATCTATCAATGTAGTTTAACTCTCTATTTTGCAACAAAAATATAATTATGCTATTGTTTAATTAAAAATTGCAACTTGCCATTTTGCTAGTCGAAAGATACCTTAGGTGGTGATATGACAAAAATATTTTTTTAAGATTTTCTAAATACTTATATTACCTAAGTATTTCCTTCAGATTTTATATATGGCATGTACATATTATTATGCTATCTGTAAATGTTGCTGTATGACTGTTTACACTGTACCTGAGCACCTTCCAGGAAACTGTTAAATATCATAACTTACATACATATTCTGGTTTATTTTAGTGTGATTGTAGTCAATTTTATAAAACACATTTACACTGCCATGAGCTTATGCTACTGAAGATTAATAGGAAGAGATATACTGTGCACAAAAACTGAAAATGCAATGATATTCATGAATTTCTCTGGAGGCTCAAAACTCAAACCAGACCTCTAGGTTTTTCTAGCTCCAATAAGGTGATGGAGAGCTCTGCTGTGTTTGAGAAGCAAAACTGTGGAACATCATCACTGCTTGAGACATTGCCACAGGCTTTTTTTATTGGTCCTAAAACACAGGTCTTACTACAACAAGCAATAAATTAATCTCAGAAGAGATCCTTCTTGATGGGATGAGTATGTTCATTAAAACTCTTGAAGCTGTTACTCATCTAAGCACATTACTCTTGATAAGTTCCCTGGATGATATAGTACAGATGTTGAAAAAGAGAATATATGGGTTTTAGACTCCTAAAGCTAATACTGCAATAGCAGGGGTTTCCCTTGGTCTGTGACATCACTGTCAGCACATATATTCTATAATAAAATTCTAGGCTGTTCAGAGGTTTATACTATTGTGTCAACAGTTGAACTGAAGGAACATGGAGAACACAACACTTCCATTATGTAATAAACAGCTTTCCAGCCTAGTGTAGCTTTTTTGCATTAACATGTGTATTTATTCCAGAGCAGCTTCCATATTCTTGTGTGAGAAATTGCATTCACTGTCCACAGTGAATGTGCTATATCTCATTCCTTGCCATAACCTGCCACCAAAAGCTATCCATGAGATTCCTGGAATTTGAAAATTTGAAAAATTCCCAGAAGCCAAAGCCTTATACCAGAGTATATTCATTTCTCTAGCAGTTGCTTTTCTTGATGCTGTTTCAAGGGTAAAAACTGTTCTCCTAGCCATGAACTCAGAAAGAAATTACTGTAACATATAGCTGATATCAGATTTCTGAAATTACTCTGACACATCCTGTAAGAGGTACATTAGATTCATCCCTTATAACAACTGGAAGAAACATTTTTTCCTACAATACTTTCTGTACATTTTAAGATCCTTTGGTTTACATTAAATTAAGTGAATTATGTTAAGAAATGTCAGTGGTGGTTTTGTGTGCTCCTTCCCAGTGTACAAGTGTGAAGCACCTGAAACTATCTTGTGTGCTTGGTGGAAATCTGCCTGCATGCTGAGTGCAGAAACAGTCTAGATAAGCCACTACACACCAGTAAAACAGGATACTGGTTCTTGCAAACCCTGGAAGTTCAAACTGTATGCCTTCAAAAATTCTATGGGTACTAGAACAGCACAAAAATCTCATTAACATTCACATCATTCCCAGATGAATCTCATCCAGCTGTGTCTACTACTGTCCCTTTAAAGAATTCCTGTCTAAATTTTATTTACATTTGTTCAACAATATTGATGTTTAGTGAATAAATGCAGTATACTGTCGGTACTGGAGACTAATTACATCTATGTAAGAGCCTGAGAACCTGATTGAAAAATCTGCAGTAACTAAACTGGGTTTAAATAAACACTTTAGTGTAGTGCTTTAATTACACTTTAGTTTGTAATGTAATTTTTGGTTGTTTAAAGTATGATTTAGTCTGAGCTAATTACAATTTTCTACTAAGTAATTAATAATAACAAAATTGTAATGAGACAGCTGCTGTGGACCAGGATGGCAGTTTATGTCAGCTGACTCATGATAGACTGGTGGATAGAAAAGAGCTGCATTTTGGAGACTAGAACATAGTACACCTTTCTGTGTTTCTTTTTTAGTCAGAGGAGCTTCTATGGATGGGAACACTCAAAAATGTTCCATGCTTTTGGGGACTAAGTTTTGATATTTGCAGTGGGAACTTCCTGTGCCACTTCTGAAGGTGAGTCATTCTACCTTTGGCTGACAGAAATGGTGCAGGTCTTTTCTCTTGATCAAAAGAAAAAATCTGACTTCATCTTTTTCTGACTGATACATGACTGCATGACCAAGAAGTACCCTAAGTCATGGAAAGAAGATAGTAACATAAACAGCATTTTTGTCCATCACCCACCTGAAAGCTACACATATTACAACAAATAAAATGTAAGCTAGGGATGATACTTCCATATTTCAACATCTCTGCAAATGCTCCGTGCTCTGCTTACTTGCTCCAAATCCAGAAAATGAGATCAGTCATGTAGCACTCCAAACAACACTGCTATACTTCTGCTGGTTTGCAAGTTTCTTCCTCATTATTTATATTAGTATAAGACAAACTGTGACTTTTGAGACTTAAGGCAGAAAACCATCTCAACTGTTCTGTAACCAGCCCTAAACAGATACTTGAAAAAGACCAAGCACACCCTGCTATCTCCAATCTCCTTTTGAGTTTCCAAGCTGTGGTTTGCTGACATTGACTGTATTTATTGCTCAGTATCTGTTGCAGATGTTTTGTATTTTGAAAATTTAATTACATTTCCCCAGTTTTGATTAAGATAAAAACTTTAAAAGTTTTAACAGGTTGGCTTTGGGTTACATTTTGTATCCTCTTATTCAAAGTAGCCTGTGAAGTGTAAATTTGCCCAAAGTCAGAAAAAAATACAAGAACAATCACTGACCAAGGGCACTTTAGAAAGCTACAATGTTGAGAGCTCATAGACAATATACGGTTGAAGTAAGACTTTGACAAAGGTCTTTCTATATATGTTTAAATACACAGAGAATTGTACTACTAGAGGATCTTAAATACATACCATTACCACCTCATTACTTACAGTAACCTCATATCCATATACATGTGAGTTACTAGCAAATTTCGTGCATATTTGATTGAAAAATTCACTTAAAAATTAACAAATCTCCAGGAACATTTGCACTAAAGTGTAACTATAAATCAATCATAAAAATAGGAATCTTAATATCACTTCTAGTCTATAATTACGTAAGTAGTTTGATCAACTTGCTGTGGCTGATGTTTTACTTAAAATACTTATTTTGAAGTGTAATCATCAATTTTACAATATCTCCTATAAATAATTTATCCAGGAGAGGAATGATTTTGTCTAAGTCAAAAATCTAAATGTCCAGACTGTCCTAACATAAAGCAGGATCATAAAATTGTAAAATAGAATACAATGACAAGACTTTGGACAGACACAAAAATGAAGGAAATACTACTGGTTCAAACACTGTCTCTTTTCATGGTCTGTATAAAGCAAGACAAATCAATCTGAAAATAGAAGTGTTTAATTAAAACTTGTATGTCCCTTTCTGTCTATTTTGGAATGTTCTGCTCTTAAAGTTGCTCTTTATCTTATTCTGTGAAATACATGTTAGCCTAATATTTCAGTCCCTTGGGTTCCTGATATATTTCCTTATGCAAAATTAAGCGAAGACTTACAAATTTAAGTTGCAGCTCTTTCTCTGTTGTCATGTCTTTCTATGTTTTCAGTGAAACTTAACTTTCCCCTGAAGAAACACATCTATCCTCTTCTTAAAA
>VWZX01010832.1:0-75038 GCA_013399015.1 Galbula dea
TGCTGGTACCTCCCCAGTCAGCCAGAACTTTTGAAAATGTGAAATGTGTGAGCTAAATAATCCAGATTATTTTTATTCCATGTGCAACAGTAATAATGGCCTAATATTTCACTGCCTTCTAAGTTGTCTCAATTAGGTATGAGTACCATGTCTAGGACCTGATCCTGACTGCAATAAATCAGCTGCAAATCTTGCCACCTAGGAGGTAGCTTGCTACCTAGGAGTTTCAGCTCCTTTCAGTCATAAGTGACAAAGCTAGTCCATGTTGACTCTTAAACACCTGTTAATTTGTTACTGAAATCTAAAGAACAATTAGTCTGAGCTGTTTCAGGCCTCATCTTTGTGTGAAATAATTTCCTACCCAACCTGAATTTCACAGATTTCAGGTAACACCTGTTGACATTCAGATGTGTTCAGTTACCAAGTACAAGTTGCACTGCAGGAATAATTTTGCATCAGGCTCAATAAAATAAATAATTGTAAATTAGAATATTCAGCATTTTTTATTATATTATATTTCCTCATCATCGTGGCTAGGCTTCGCGAACGAAGATTTGGGATGGGCTCTACCCGTGTTTGTTGCAAGCGTGTTGGTGGCTAAAAGGGCCAATATGAGATATATTATTTTATTTTTATATATTTATGTAATATTGATATATTACATTTTTTGTTATTGCACAGTTGATACAGTTATAGAAGCTACAGCTTTTGCTAAAAAGAGGTGTTTATTTTCGATGTCTGTCAGAAGCTCACAATTTCCCAGTCCTTGCTTCCTTCTACTTTCTTCTTAAAAACAAAATATTGTTGTGCAAATATACACATATTTTTGAAAATTAAACACAGTGTGAAGACAGGAAGGAAGGTGTCATACTGGTAATAGCTCGTTTTTCTAGTGGAGGGACTGCCATCTTCTCATTAGATCCTGCTATCAGAATCCTTTACCAAAGTATTTCCAAATTATTTTTTCTGTCTCCATACAAAGCAAGATTTGGAAGACTAGACATACTAATAACTAGGCACGTTTGCCCATTTCATCTGTTTCAATCCAAAATAAATTCCTCTGTCTTTAATTTAGAATATGATGGAAATTCTATTTCATGACTAAATCTTCTATAAGAACATGTGTTTTACATTAGCTGGCCTTGTTCGATGTCTTAGAAAAGCTTCAAATGTCTGTAATATTTATCTTTCTTTTGTGAACATAAAATATTGTTTTCCTTCATTTTAACCAGGATATTGTTTTCATATCTCAGCAATACAATAACAGGAATTGTCTGAAAAAGGTGAGTTTAAAACCTCCTTTAAGGGGTTCTGCAAATGAAATGTCATGGAGGAAAACCACATGATGTTAAGCCTATATTAGCAAAATTAACAATGTCCAGGAACATTTCAAAGTGCTATTTTCTTTACCAGTGTTTGAGTGATTCCTAGTACACTTTCAATTGTCACAGATAGCATATCACAAAATAATTTCTGTGTGTTAAATGTCCCAGCAACTGTTCTCAGCAGGCAGCTGGTGTTCATTGACTTCAGTTTTGAGACTAAAGGGATTTACCAGCCTTTCCAAGATCAGCCTTTTTGTTGGGAACACACTAAGTTAGTATGAAGATTAGTTTTCAACATGTTTGACTTTTATTTCGGGAGCATCATCAAGAAAATGGAGCCTATAGTCTTGTACACTTTGTGAGATTTTATAAAACAGAGCAGGAAGACTGCATTTATAATCAGGAAAATCTGGTACTCTCGTCTTAAGCCATGCCTGACAAGATGAATAATAATTCTTTCAAGGTAGGACACTTCTAATTTTTGTTTAATCTATTGTGATCTATTAAATCATATAATCTTGTTTCATACGTCTTCTTATCCAAAATTTCACCTGTTCCTTTTTAGATGATTTAGTTGTAAGTGTTGTAAAAAGGCTTTATTGAGCTTTATAAGTGAACAAAATCAGGAAAAACAATGATTTGGTTTGTATGAAAAGATTAAAGAACACATCCTTTTCAGTTGTATTTTGTTCATATGTGCTTTCATAGTGTATTGAATTTTCCTGGCATTTATTTCTTTTTAAGGTATATCAGATGTTTAGAAACTAGTTATAACAGGGTTGTGCTTTGGTAAAGACAACACACTGGTAGTAGTGAATTTAATTGTTATTAAAATTCTGCCAGCAAATGTGTATTATAATTGTATTGGTAGTTAAAATTCTATCAGCAAAATGTTATGATTTTATTACTGTTATATCAGTAGGGTTTTTTCGTTTCTTGTCATGGTAATATGTTCAAGTACAATTTCTGGACCTGTTTTCTCACTGAAAGGTTTACTACTTTCAAGAGCTTTTATGAGCATTCCTAGCAGCTGCTTTTTGTAATATCCAGTTAAGTTTCTGATGGCTGCAAGAGACATTTGGGCAAACTGCTAATAAGACAAAATTCTGTCCATTTTTAGATAAGATTTCAGTGTGTGACTTCTGTTTGTCAGTTTTATAGTCACTGGCCGAAGTCTTGGCTCAGGTTAAATTATTTCTAAAAAGAAATACAATATCATCGTGATAAGTTCCTTTATTTGTGGAGTGGTAAGGTAAGTGATGGAGCCAGAAAAAAACTGCAGTCTTAGAGAATCATTTCAAAAATATTTGGCATGTACTATGGCCTAGAAACAGTTTTTAATTCATTGTGTAAAGTTGGCTACTTTCAGAAAATGGCCCAGAGTCTAGTGATGATACCTGAAGAGACAAGACAATAAGAATTGTGTGGGAACTTATATGCTATTAATTAGCTGTCACTTCAACTTTCTGGGAAAATATAGCAATTTTTTTATGTATGCATCCATTTTTTTTTTCTTCTTTTGCACCCCTCAAGATACGTCTCTGTATTATTCAACCATGAAATTGTAGAATAGAAGGGAAAAAAGAAACTCCATGTTTCTTTTTCTTAAAAGGTCATAACAATTGAAACAATAGACTGAGTTACTTCTCATGCTCTGCAGGCAACAGAGAATGCAAAATCCTTCACACCAGGAAGAGAGTACACAAAAGAACTTCACACTGTTCTTCTCCTCAGAAATGTGATCAAACATCTCAAGGCACAGTTTCAAGAGGTAAAATCTTGATGTAGTATATCGATCTAGTGGACCACAAGGAAATGTTTTAACTGGCTCTCTACCATTCTTAGCAATTTGCCTGTATTTTATATTGTCTGAAATAAATTTTTACTGATTTCTGCAGAAAGAAAGTGCCAGATAGGGCAAAAATTTTTGCCACTGTACCTGCAAGCAAGATTTAATGTTACACCACGGTACTGCAGAGATATTTTTTATGGCAGGGGAAATGGACAGCTCATACAAAAATAAAACACCTATTCTGTACCTTTTTTATTGCCAAATTTTATTTGGTTCATTTATGTCAAAGAAAAAACAAATTAAGAAGACAGAGAGAGAAGTTAAAAATACAGGATTTCAGTGATAATGTCTTATTACATCATTAAGATTTAATAGCAGGGTATGGAAGAAATAAAATTTTCATTAGGTTAGAATGTGAGGGTGAAATGCTAAAGTGTCTTTTATTAGTTTGTGTCACTATGTGATAAATAAATTAGTATTTCAGTAAGGTTACAACTTGTCTATTCCAACTGACTCCAAAGCCTGTGCTTCTGATAATACCTTCTTGTCTAATTCAAAAATTATTTACATTATTCAAAAGATACTTTTTTTTTTAAAACGAGAGTTACCAATAATGTTCAGGAAAAGATGCATATCCCATCAAACAGTTTTTTCAACGCAGAATCTGTGGGGTTGGCGTTATTGCTTCTCTTCTCCACTGGCAGCGCATACACCTTTTTCCAATCATTACATGTGCAAAGTATTCAGCCCTTTTCACTTCCTTTTGTTTCTTTAGTCTTCCCTGAAACCTATTTCAGAAAGAGAAATAAGATCATTGTTTTCATTAAAAAAGCAAGAAGCATTATGTGTTGTGCCAGTTTGTCCTGGTTTGGGTTAGAACAGAACTGATTCTGTTTGATAATTTTATTTTTCAGCTGAAGCTCCCCTAAGTAACTGCATCTCTGAAGCTGGCAGTATGTTTTTTTTACAAACACTCCCTGCTTCCAGAAGTGATTAGGCCTAATGTCTAGATTTTCTGCTGAGGATTAGTATGCAAACCAGGGCCACTGGTTTCCTGCTGGAGACCTACTGTCACAGTATCAGTGGGGACAGTGACACATTTACCATCAAGTGGGGTTTGATTCAGTACTGGTTCTGCATATACTTGCATATAAATTTCATCTATTGTTACTATTTTCATTAAAGTAGTTTTAGTTGTTGATTTCTTTTCCAATCCACAAGTCTCTCTCTCTTATATCCTATCCCTTCCATTAGCAAGGTGGGGGGATGGTAGTATAGAGTATCTGTCACTGAGTGGTGATCAATCCAACCCTAACCCTCAACACGGTCATACGCACCAAATCAGAAAGATTTCTATTTAGCTTTTGACTCAGTAGCAGACAGATGTTAGAGCCAATCTCCAGGGTACAGGACATTTTGAAGATCTTTCCATTTGTGACCTGTTATGTTTTAAATTCTCTAAGGGTAATTTTTATTATTTTTATTTAACTGTACAACTCAACATATTTTCTACACTTTCTATGACAGAGAAATATTTTGGATTATTGCAGCTTTTATTTCCACAGTCAAAGACAGTTTTGGAAAGAGCAACCTTCCAACATGCTGAAGCTTTGACTGTGTTCGCTCACTTAAAAGCAACTATCTGTTAGTATTTAAATTTTCAAAAATATCAATGATTAATTGGGGGAAAAAGAGAGAGAATTACACCAAAGCTTGATGGTTACAGCATTATCTGGAAGTTACAATTTCAACCCCAGCTCCAATGGATAAGAAAGTATTTTATGGCAGGTAGGATCAGGTTAAGAAAAGAAAGTGACAGCCGTTTGCCTGAACAGGTTGCAATTCCCTCTGCTATGAACTTCCTCAGGTGGTAGAAGACTTTCGTTTACAAACCAGGAGAGACAGAAGACTCCTGAAGTCAGCATATCAATGAACGTGATGCTACCTGTGACATATATCCATAGTGAAAGTCAAGGATTATTCTGCCATATGACAATTATGTCCCTTGAGGAAACCTATTCCCTTTGTTATAAAATGCTTGGATGATTTAGGGAAACATTACTTAGTTAAGCAACCAAACTTCACAAAAAAAAAAAAAAAGGAAATCCTATTTATTTACATAACCCTATCTCTTATATAGACAATTCACTTATAAATCTTATTTGTATGCACTTTTATGTTTTATGTTTACATATAACTAATACTAATCACATCTTCAAATTATGTCCCAGGATGAGCAAACAAGGTGAGAGACTTCCACAAGCAAGGAATAATTAAAAACAATGAATGACAATAAACAGATCAAGGCAAAGAAGATTATTGAGAAGAGAGAAAATTGTTGGTTTGAGCATACTCAGTGCTGGATTCAATCTCCTGTGAAGCCTCTAGCTTCACAATGTGGTATATATATAGAAAAACATATGATCAAAAGTGATATTTCTTTTCTAATGCACACAAGAATCAAATAGTTTGACTGAGAATACACCGAAAGTTAACTTATGTATATATTTTTTCACTAATAACTTATTTAATCCAATTTTTGAATGGGAAAGTAGTCTGAAATGTATTTGCATTCTCCAGCATCAGGCAAACTAAACTGAATATCAATATTATGATGAATACATGTGTAATTGTTGCTACAAAAGGGAAGATGGGCTAGTTTACAGATCACAGAATCACAGAATCATTACGGTTGGAAAGGACCCTCAAGATCATCTAGTCCAACCAATAGCCCTACAGAAAGAAGCAGAACACTTAACCAGAGTGCTTGTTCATTTGCTAAAACAAAATGGGGTTTTTTTAATGTCATACACAGAACATTAACCAAAAACATGGATGCTTGCAGCATTATTTCTTTCTCATTTTTTTTTAGTTTTTAAGCTTTCTTTAATATTTTGATAAATGCTGCAACTTTCTACTGCAGATGTGCATTTATCTTACATAGTAATGGGTATAATGGACACAGAACCTGCCAAATGAATGCAGGAATTTTTCTCAAGCCCTCAAATATTCACACTGTTTTAACTTAAAAGTGATGACTGACATGTCTTGGAATCATTTTCTCTGTACTCTGGGCTGGTTATATTTTGCAGAGGCGTGGTAATCTACAGAAGCGATGCCAGTAACAGAAACTGGTTGCACAGGCAGCTGAATGAGGATACAATTATCAGCACAGTCTGAACCTCACTGTTGAGAATTCATGGAAATATGCTGTGGCAGAACAGGTCAAGAGAATGAAGTTATTGCAATCTTTCATATCAAATCTTTCCCAGGAAACAGAACAGCAAGGTTTCCCCCTTTCCTAAGCCTAAAAACTAAGATTTTGGATCTACTGATTGTGAGTAGTCACTGCTCCTTCTCTGACAGCTGTTTGCATTTGCATTAGCAGATCTCACACTAAGAGACTGGGCAGAGCTGCAAAATATCTTCCTGGTCATTGTCAGGCAACTAGTAGTCACCTAATCGTTTCTTACCAACAGATTTGCCTACACAAATAAAAACAGATTATATACTATCTACTGTAAATGAAAGCTTTTTTGTATCTTTTGATCATCAATACAGAAAAATATTCCATTTCTCTACGTAAAAGTTCTCCATATGGTTGCCAAGACTGTGACAGTTCCAGACAAAAATAACCCTCTATCATGGTATTGAGTGTATTACAAGTAGACACAGAAAAACAGATGAATAACAGTCATCCATCATTAACAGAAAAGTGAGTAGTCCTGTCAGAACCACAACAGAACTCAAGTGATCATGAACTATGTGACCCAAGTATTACATAAAAAGCATCACTACATAAAGATCATACAAACCCCCAAATCACTCTTATGCAAGCCATTGTTTTCTATAGCAATAAAGCTAAAAGTCCAAAAAGTAGGAAATAGAAGGCAACTTTTTCATCTGAAAAATCATTAGCTATTAAATCTTTCAGTTCCGTATGAACCAAATCCATCTGAACAAGTAAAGATTAAAGGTATTGCATGTTTAACCAAAAAATCTCTTGGCACTGTTTCAGATTTTTCTTATCTTGTCTGGTACATAAGAAAATTATGAGATTTTTTTACTAAAATTCAAACTGTGAAAAAAAGACACATGAAAAATCAGTGCAAAAAAATGAAGTATTTTCTTCATTGCTCTACCCCATTGTGTAATAATTTAATACATTATAGAAAAGAATAAGGGTTTCAAAGCTTATGTATACTGCACTGCACCAATGGAACCTGGAAAAAATTTGTTGTGTTGAAAGCTGTTCCAAACTTGCAAAATTCAACTGATAAATTAAAAAACAGTATCAACACTTAACCAAAAATTTTCATCTTTTGGATGCCTTCTTACGTTTATTTGAATAAAACTGTAATTATTCACATGCATTCATCTTTTCTTAATTTCTTTTGGGGTTGGTTTGTTTGCTTGTTTGCATAGTGGGGGTTTTTGGTAAAAAATAACACAGAACGTGCATTTGAAAATTAGAAAATTAGTTTTAGAAGCACTATTTGCCGTTTTTAGTAATACCCAAATCAAAGTTCTAATATCATGCAGCTTTTAGGTCTAATATGTGGAGAAAACCAATGAACATCTGTGCAAATCATCCAAACTTTTGTCATGTATGTTTTTTAACTGAAACAACTGACTGTCAAGCTCTATTTCCAAGATAATCTATCTTTAGGTAAGCCAAAAACAAAATCAGTCTTTCCTTTCTAACAGCACTTCACATTAACTAAAGTTCAGAGTACTGCAAACACACACACAAGGGAAAAAAAATACAAAGAAACAAACAATAAAAACAAACAAACAAAGAAACCCCAAAACTCTTAAAGCCTCAGGTTTAATTTCAGAGGGAAACTCACACTGGCTAATACTTTACCAGAATGACAGAATCACAGAATGTTAGGAGTTGGAAGGGACCTTGAAAGATCATCTAGACCAACTCCCCTGCCACAGCAGGATTCCCTAGACCAGGTCACACAGAAGCAAGTCCAGATGGGTTTTGAATATCTCCATAGAAAGAGATTCCACAACCTCTCTGGGCAGTCTCTTCCAGTGCTCTGGCACCCCCACTGTGAAAAAATTTTTTCTTCTATTCACAAGGAACCTCTTATTCTTCAGCTTACAACCATTGCCTTGGTTTCAGATTCTTTCCAGATGATTTTGCCCAAACTGGATCTCTCTCTCCTGGCAACCTTCTCAATAAAGGAAGAGGTAAACAATCATACTTCTCCAAATGAGAACTACTACTATGACAACATGGGCAGATTGTGCTAATGAAGTGAGAAACTTCCCCAGAGGGAACTTCAAAGCAACAGCTGTGTACAATGTTTGAACAGTACTCCCAAAATCTGGGCCATACACTCCAGTGGGATGCCATCTTAATACAGAATCACAGAATCATCACAGTTGGAAAGGACCCTCAAGATCATCAAGTCCAACTGATAGCCCTACACTACTCTTATCCCCAAATCATCCCCTGAAGAAACACATCTACCCATTTTTTGAAAACCTCCAGGGATGGTGACTCCACCACTTCCCTGGGCAGCCTATTCCAATACCTCACCACTCTTTCAGTGAAGAATTTTTTCCTAATATCTAATCCAAACCTGCCCTGGCATAGCTTGAGCCCATTCCCTCTAGTCCTATTGCTAGTCACAAGGGAGAAGAGGCCAACACTCGCCTCTCTACAACCTCCTTTCAAGTAGCTGAAGAGAACGATAAGGTCTCCCCTCAGCCTCCTCTTCTCCAGGCTAAATACCTTGCAAAGTAGAGTTGGCTGGATTGAACAGTGTGATTAAATATGGTTGAGATAAATCAGGAAACATCCTTTATTGCTGCAGACAGTGTTTGGGCCTGCAGAGTCCCAAAATGTATCTGCTAAAAGTAAGTCATTTTCTCCCACACAAATATGGGGATACACATTGTGGTGCCAGTCTGAAGCCCCTCTGAAAATGCAGCTTACACCTTTGTTGATTAAAAACCACTTCCTTTTTAGAGATTCTATGTCATAAAATCTAGACAATGAAAAAAGAAACAACAAACTATATACAAACATACATGTGCATCTATGCAGTGTGCACAGATCATTTTTATCTTTAAGCCTTAAAAGTAACTTCAAATTTATCTACCCAGGCTAATCCCTTTCTGTAATCTTTCTGCAAGTCTCTGTAAGATAAAAAGTAATAAAAAAATATCTGCAAACCTACTGTTTTTCATCTGTACAATGGTACTCATCCCTCAGAAACAGTTCCTGCAGGAGTCCAGGTCGCTGAAGATGAACTTTATGCCTGTCCTCCTGACCCACGATCACCAAAATGTTGGCTAGTAGATCTTACCAACAAGTCTGGCACATTAAATGGATTTTAGATCTTGCACAATCGCTTCATGAGTGGATCAGCACAGAATTTTCAGGTAATAGCAGCTCTCATGAAGCCGTTTGGACAATGTTGTGAATTGCGAACATCACATACGGTGTAGAAATATTTCTTTCCAATTATAGAAATGGTTCCGCACTTCCTAGAGAATTTAGCTGATGTTGGTCTGAAAAAAGAAGCAAAGAACGAAGCCAAAAATGATGCTTTGTCAATGATAATCAAATCTCTAAAGAACTTAGCTTCAAGAGCTCCAGGACAGGAAGAAACTGTAAAAAAAATTAGAAATATTTAGGTTAAAAGCAATGCTTAGGTTAATCTCTTTCTGTAATCTCTCTGCCAGTCTCTGAAAGATATAAAGTAGTGAAAAGATATTTGCAAACCTACTGTGCTTTAATCAATAACCACAGCTTTAGTTTGTTAGCTGAGCCTCAAATTTTTGCCTGTCACAAAATTGCCAGTCTAACACTGAAAATAATTAAAAGCTAACTTGATATGAGACACTACTCTTAACCTGGGAGTCTAGCAAAGACTGAGATATCTTCATCTCCCATTCCAGGCACACTGGAGCAAGGAGACTGCCCATGATCCTGGATGTAGATGCCCTACCACCTGCTGGCAGAAAGCTAGGGAAAGGTAGCCCTAAAAGACTCACAGAATCACACAGAATCACAGAATGTTAGGAGTTGGAAGGGACCTCGAAAGGTCATCTAGTCCAACCCCCCTGCCACAGCAGGATTCCTTAGACCAGGTCACACAGAAGCACGTCCAGACAGGTTTTGAATATCTCCAGAGAAGGAGACTCCACAACATCTCTGGGCAGACTGTTCCAGTGCTCTGTAACCCTCACTAAGAAATATTTTTTCTTGTATTCACAAGGAACCTCCTATGCTTCAGCATACAACCATTGCTTCTTGCCCTGTCACTGGGCTCCACTGAGAAGAGCCTGATCCCATCCCCCTGACACCCACCATTCACATGTTTATAAGCATAGATGAAGTCACCCCTTGGCCTCTTCTTCTCCAAGATAAAGAGACCCAGCTCCCTCAGCCTTTCCTCAGAAGGAAGATGTTCCAGCCCCTTCATCATCTTCATGGCTCTGTGTTGGACTCTTTCCAGCAGTTCCCTATCCTTCTTCAAGTGGGGGGCTCAGAACTGGACACAATATTCCACATGAGGGGGAGAAGAAACTCTCTTGACCTACTAGCCACACCCCTTCTAATCCACCCTGGAATCCCTTTGCCCTCCTGGCCATGAAAGCACACTGCTAGTTCATGGTCATTCTACCATCCACCAGGACCCCTAGGTCTCTTACCCCTTCACTGCTTTCCAACAGGTCAGTCCCCAATCTATAACGATGCAATGGAGTTGGTCTTTCCCAGGTGCAAAACTCGACATTTGGCTTACAGAATTTCATTCAATTTCTCACTGCCCAACTCTCCAGCCCGTCTAAGTCTCACTGAATGGCAGCACAACCCTCCGGTGTGTCAGCCACTCCACCCAGTTTAGTGTCATCAGAAAACTTGCTGAGACCACACTCTGTTCCCTCATCCAGGTTGTCAATGAATATATTGAATAGTATTGGTCCCAGTACCGACCCCTGAGGGACTCCATTAGACACGGGCCTCCAAGTAGATTCCATCCCACTCACCACGACTCTTTGACTTCTATCCTTCACCCAGTTCAAAATCCACCCCACTACTCAATCATCCAGGCCACACTTGCTCAAGGATTTTGTGCGAGACAGTATGAAATGCTTTACTGAAATCAAGATAAACCACATCCACTGCTCTACCATCATCTATCCACCCAGTTACGTCCTCATCAAAGGCTATCAGGTTGGTCAAACATGACTTCCCCTTGGGAAACCCATGCTGACTGCTCCTAATGACCCCCTTATCCTTCATAAGGCCGGAGACAAAGTCAAGGATGAATTGTTCTGCCACCTTTCCAGGGATGGAGGTGAGGATGACCAGTCTAGAGTTACCCAGCTCCTCCTTCTTGCCCTTTTGGAAGACTGGAGTGATGTTTGCCTTCTTCCAATCCCCAGGAACCTCTCCTGAAGCTGGAAAACAATGTTGAAGACTTACTGCCTTTCCTCCTACAGTGTTACTGGTGTTTAGCACCAAAATGCCATCTTTTTTGGTACCTGAGGAAATCTTGTATTCGAAAGATAGTACCGTGTAGCAGGAATGTTAACAAGTAGCTCTCAGATTCCTTAAAATAGTGAACTTTGACTATGTTAAAATACATTGGCTGTTTTCCTTTCTTTCGAACATAAAAAAAGAAGGATAAGTAACAATGCCTACAACCAGTTTCAGGAAGCTACCATACAAGTGTCTACAAATATGTGGATAATATCACCCAAACACCAAATCTTTCCCTATGTTGTTTGCACAGATGAGCAAGTTATTCTTTCTGCTTTGAGTTTTATGGCATGGCACAAAGGGACACAGAGAGCAGTACAGATGGGCAGGTAAAATGGAAGACAAATGTATGTGTAGGGATGTAAAGGACAAAAGATCTTCAGGGAGAAATACAGATAAGGAAGGAAAAAAAATAATTTAATTTTCTTTGAATTGCAGGGCAGAGCATAAAAAGTAAAACCTTTCTGCCTTATGGTGTTATTATTTTAGACAGTTCTTTGAATATAAAGAATCATATTTCATTAACGTACATAAAGACTCTAAATGTATATAAAACTCTTAATCTCTGAAATATATGGCAGACTGTATACAGTATATCTCCCCGTTTCAGTGATTAAGCTGGATCTGAATTTCACCAACACAGATTGCCCATTACTTGATGCTGAAATTTTTTTGCAAGAGACCCAAGACACATAGAAATTATTAAAAATAAGAATTTGCTGTCAAGTCTTTGGTCATGCTATGTGGAAACAAGCACAGAATATGGACCTTTTTTCTACAAATTTTGTCCCATTTATTTTCATTTAGGTTGAATATATTTAATACAGAGAGGTACTAACTTAAATGCTGTAAGAATCTCCAGCACAGTGTTAATATTATGAATCATTGAAAGAACTACACCTGGTTATTGTTAAGAAAACACCTTATTTTTCCAAAGAATACAGTTTGTTTATTCACAACAGCAGCCTCTAAATACATTCCTCAAAAAAACCTCAAGTTAAATTTGCTAAACTGGCATGGCAGCATTCCCTGGTCTCCAGAATTCTCCTGAATTCTCCTGACTCAACATTCAGCACAGGCAGAAAAAATATAAGTTAAATTTCCAACTGCATTGCCATATATAACACCCAAAATCCTCTGGTAGTGCTGCGAGGAAGCCATAAAAGTGTTCTTGTGTTTAAAACTTAACTTTCTTCAGAGAAGGACTCCAATCTCAAGCAAGTCTCCAGACTCTCTTAATATATGTTTTGCAGCTTTGCCTGTATTCAGCAGGCTTTTCCATAATGGGGATCTGGGAAACACAGAAACATCACAAAGCAAAGACCTTCTCAAAAAGAGTATTAGATAAGAAGAGAGTAAGAAAATTCCTAGTCTGAATGACACTGCAGATCTCATGTACAGAAATATGCCACAGCAAGAGATTTTCACATATGACTGTCTTATCCTTTAAAAAGTCAATACTAGCGCTACATACAGATATTCTACTTCCTAATACAGATCTACAATGCACTCCTAAGATAAGTGACAAAGCCATTGAATTCACTGCAGTTTTTGAAGTATTTAATGTCATCAAAAGCAGAACAGTTACACAATCTGGTTTCAAAATGCTGAATTGGCTACAATGCAAAGCCTGTAATCTTTAAGCAACTAGAAGAAACAACAAAAAAAAAAAGATCTCTCAAGTATGAGCTTTAACAGTATTGCTACACCTAATAGTATCTTGGAATAAGGAAGTTGTAGTAGTTTAACACCAGCTGGCAAATGAGCACCATGCAGTTTCTTACTCATTCCTCCCTCTGCCCTGGCAAGATCGTGAGGAGAATTGGGAGAAAAAGGCAAAACCCTGTAGGTTGAGAAAAGAGGAGTTTAAGAGAACAATAAAACAACATAAAGAGAGAAGAAACAACAGTAACAATGATAAAACTAACGAAATAATATGTAAAAAGAGTGACATACAACACAACTCTTACCACTCAGAATCTACTGCCAGCTTGGACTGTGCATGCCTCCCATTGCCAGCTCCCTCCTTATATGTTGGGCATGACACTCGTATGACACTGAATACTCCATTTGCTGGTTCAGCTATCTTCGTGTGCTAGTTTAAAAGGTTAAGAACTAACAGGTCCGTAATAGAATCTCAATACAAGAGAGATTACAAATCAAAATTACAGTTTAATAAAAGATAAGAAAATAAACAATACAATGAGTACAACAAAGCTTAGTTTTAAACCAGAACTAGGAACCCAGCACCCTGGGGCACGGGGGTAATGGTGCTATAAGCCCCTATGCCCAAGCTCCACGTGCTTTTCCTCCCCCTGAGTCCCAAACAAAAGGAACTTGTTTGTTCTGCAGATCAAAAGTCACAGTCTAGTTGAAGAGTAGGGGTCGAGAAGGAAGCTCAGGAAAAGGTAGGTCTCCAGAGAAATTCCTGTGGCTGGAGAGGGTCCCGGGGCATGAAGGGATCTCAGCAAGAGCTCCTGCAGCGTCTTGATCCTCTTCCTCCGGCTCGGCGATTTGTCTGCAGTCCCCCAAAGGCCAAGATTATATACCCCCCTCACAGCTCTGGTGGGAAAACTCAGCCTCTCCCTCGGGGTAGCTGAGTCATAGGATATCTCTGGAAAACCACTGACAGCCCCTTGCAGAACCGGTTCCTCAGACTGGGTGCGAACGACTCTCCAGAGAGCAGGCATTTACACCTCTTATCGCACAAACCTCTTCGATACCCAGCCTGTAGCCTGAGGGGTGTAAGGCTGACTTAGATTGGTATAGAATCCACAGCTAAAACCAGGACACTTGGCTATGCCCCCTCCCACCTTTGTGTTAGAAATAACCCTATCTTAGCTGAAACCAGGACATTATCCATTCCCTTTTCTATACCATCTATGTCACAGCCAGATCCTGCAGTTTCCAACTGTTTACCACTACTTTTTCTGTCTTGTATATATGTATATACACACAAATATATACATAGAATTCACTCCCTTATGCTATGGACCACCCCTCTAACATGTCCATTGAGTTCATTTGACCCATTACTTTGGAGCTGCGCCCACTGTAACTTTTCTATCAGGGCAAGAAATATAGTGTCAGACTGTTGTATGCTGCATACAATGATCATGGCTGGTGTATCTCAGAGTCTGCAGGTTGAAGATGTTGATCTTGAAGAAGGTGCTATACACAAGTTGATGAAGATATTTCAAGTTCCATTATCACTGTGCCTTGCTCAGTTTCATCAATGAATGGTGCAGTAGCAGGGGACACAAGATGATTCTCCAGGAATCCAGTGGTGGCTTCCACCACTGTAAGTATGTGGTACTTGTCTTGGTGGGTTTGTGGGAATGTGGAGTGTGTCAGTCCAGCTATCCTGGCTGTGGCCGATCCTATCTTCTTGTGAAAACTAACCCTATCCTAGCCAAACCAAGGACAGAAGGACATTGCATCCTAGGACATGCCTAAAGAAATAACTTACTTTCTTCTTCTTCAATAAGCAAATAAGCACAGTACAGTATGGAGTTAAAATATGAAATTCATCAGCTTGCAATCAGGTATAAGCATATTCCAAAAAGCAGAAAATCTGTTCTCTTTTAAAAAAAATTGAAAGTACTTAGGAACAGAAACATTTCTAGAACTTGGTTTAAAAAGTCTTCAATAATTTTGCAGTTTTTGCAAAAATTGCAGTACTTTTTGATCTGGACTGGAAGGTAAGAAAAATTGTATATGGTGTTAAAAAAATTCCTAACTTACTCTGACAAGAAAAATCTACAAGACATGTAAATTATCATACTCCTCTGGGATCTGCTCCTACATGTAAAACTAAACTTCTTTCAGTGATTCCATTCATGCATATATTTTTAACTTCCATAATTATTTTTTATTTTATCTAAACATTAATAGGTTAGTCAATTTTTTTCTGCATGTAGTATTCACCATGTTTTTTATTCATTAAATTGCTCTCTTTACGTCATCTTTTATATTCCAGATGGTTTATCACCTATAAGGTACTCTACATTTTCAAGATTTTTGTGAATTTATACCTCTTCTTAGTTCTTTCTTGTAATATATTAGTCTTATAGTAATATGTTGCTCTTCTTTGATCACAGAATCACAGAATCACAGAATGATTACAATTGGAAAGGACCCTCAAGATCATCTAGTCCAACCGATAGCCCTACACTACTCTTATCCCTAAATCATCCCCTGAAGAAACACATCTATCCTCTTCTTAAAAACCTCCAGGGATGGGGACTGCACCACCTCCCTGGGCAGCTTATTCCAATATCTAACCACTCTTTCAGTAAAGAAATTCTTCCTAATACCTAGTCTAAACCTACCCTGGCACAACTTAAGCCCATTCCCTCTAGTCCTGTCACTAGTCACAAGGGAGAAGAGGCCAACACCCACCTCCCTAGAATGGCCTTTCAAGTAGCTGAAGAGAGCAATAAGGTCTCCCCTCAACCTCCTCTTCTCCAGACTAAACAACCCCAGCTCCCTAAGCCTCTCCTCAGTAACTAAGTTCGAGATATTTGATATCTCTTGAAGATTAATAGTTAGAAAAGCAATAATTTACCTTGGAAGTGTAAGGTAGTTAACATCTGTTGACTATTAAACATCCCCAAAAAAATATTTGCATGCCAGGATAATTATTTTCATGCACTTGTAATCAGAAAACAAATTTTATAAGAAATTTCCTTGACTATGCTGGGGTTTGGGAGGTTGTATTCTGTGCAAATGTTGACTTTCCTAGAGGATAATCTTGAAATATAGGTACTTCAGGGAAATAATTTGAAACACAGTAGGCAGTTAAAAAATTGCATCGTCCCTGAGAATTATATGATAACTGATGCTCAGAACCCTAGTTTCCTCCTCCCTATATTTTATTACAGATTTTGACTGAACAATTTTTTCATATACACCATCTAAAATAAAATGTCTTGGAGGGGTTAATTGAATCAATCTCCCATTATCCCAAAAGGGAAGATCACCCATACAGAATCTCTCTTTTGGACGTCTGCCACAGCACTTCTCTTTCAGAACTATTCTCTGCAGCATCAACAGTACGTAATATCCCCCACAATTTCAACAGAATCCAAAATGACAACAGCAAGCCTGAGGACTCAGAAAGACCTAATTAGCCAAGTGAACACCTCAAAAGTTATAAAGTTCAAAAGGCAGCCAAAAGCAGGTTTACTTGATTAGCAGGGGGGGGTGTTAATTATTTTTAACTACAATATAGCTCGTGCAGAAAGGCTTCTTATAATTCTCATCCAAAATCTTAAAAAGAGAGGTTTTGTAATTCAGTTCATATTCGGACACCAAATTGTGTAATTTTTCAAATTAGGAATTTCTCAGTGTTCAGATCATTTAAGATCAGAAACTCTAAGTGTTTAAATAATTATAGTATCTTTTAAAAGGATAGGAAAGTATAGGAAATCTATTTTCAAATATCTTAGCGTAAATATATGGCATTACACAATTTTTAAACTTCAGACAATTAGAAAACCTGGAAACTATTCAGTCATGATGTAATTTAAAACTTTTGCATGTTGATTCCTTTATCTTTATTTAAAAGTTGAATGAACAACACATATTTATCTAAGAAATACATGGGGCAATGTTCTGCTTGGTTTTTATAACCATTTGGATGGTATTTTCTGGTTAAGCAGATAAAGGACATCAAATATTCTTGCTTGAGGCACCTGTTACTCATAGAAAGCAGAGGTTGGTTGATACAGGTTTGAATGATAGTCCCAAAATATCTCTGCTTCAAGACCACTCTAGGTATTGCAACACAGACCAAAGCTTTACTATGTATTGAATGTGCTGTGTCAGATTTTATTTCAAGATGAAACAGACTATGTTTACACATTTATTCATTTTGTCTTTGTGGAGAGCATGGATTAGAAGTCCATTATTGTGTGGATAGGATGCCATGTAAAGTTCACTTTATGTGGAAGAATTTTAGCTGTAAAGCAATGAGATTTAATTTATTTAATTGTCTGTAAGCCTAGCATCCATCATTAACACTTCAAAACAATGCTCTGAAAAGATTTAAATGTTTTTAAACTGTCATTTTGTTGAGGAGCATTCATATATTCTGCAAAGATAGTTATATGCTTCATGGAGATAAGCTAAGTCACATGTTTACTAGACAGTGTAAACTGATGTTTTGTACTTATGTACCACTGTGAAGCACCACCTCCCTACTTTTGTAGTCCAGGGTTCAGAACTGTGTCCAATCCTGTTTAACATCTTCATTAATGACCTAGATGATGGGACAGTGTGTATCCTCAGCAATTTTGCAGAATAAGAACACCTCCAGGCACCACTACATGATGGGGGCCTTCCGTCTGGGAAGCAGCTATGCAGAAAAAGGCCAGGGGACAGAAAGTTGAACATGAGCTATCAATGTGCCCTTGTGGTAAAAAAGGCTAATGGTAGCTCAGGTTGCCAGAAGGTTGAGAGGAGTGATCATTCCCCTTTATTCAGTGCTGGTGAGGCCAAATCTGGAATGCTTTGTCCGAATCTGGATTCCTGCAGAATATACTGCACAGAGTCCATAAATGGCTATAAAGATGATGAAGGCATAGAAGCATTGCTTATAAGAGGAAAGGCTGAGAAATCTGGGTCTGAAGAGAAGGCTTGAGGGGATCTTGTCAATGTGTATAAACTCCTAAAGGGAAGACGCAAGGAGGATGGAGCCAGGCTCTTTTCAGTTATGCTCAGTGACAGGACCAAAGGTGATGGGCACAAACTGAAACGCAGGAGGTTTCCTCTGCCAACCAGGAAACACTTTTTCACTGTGAGGGTGACTAAGCATTGGCACAGATTACCCAGAGGGCTGATGGAGTCTTCCTCCTATGTGATATTCAATATCCTCCTGGACTTGGTCCTGGGCAACCTGCTCTATCTAAGTGACCCCACTGTAGCATGGGGTTTGGACCAGATGACCACCAGAGGTCCCTACCAACATCAACTGCTCTGTGATTCTGTGAATACTTGATAGTTGTAGTGGTGCATGCCATCAGATGACATAGAAATATCCACACTTTCATATCAAGTCCATTCTCAAATTTAAGGAAGAATAGAACATATAATTTCTTTTAAAATGTCATAAATTTCCATCTGAAAATTATTAAGTTTGCAAATATACATTGTTTCAGATCACAATTTGCCATCTACTTCACTCAGTTATATAAAATATAGTATGTGAAATATTTTAGAGAGTGAAACTGACTGAAGAAGAACATAAAACATGTATCTGATAGCAGAGAACATATAACATCCAAATGGAAATAAAGACTGTGAGCTCTTCCTAGCATCCATTTTAAAAATAAATTAGCAACTCAGCTACTGTTTGCATGTGCACTTAAACTAACAAGAAAACTGTAGTTTTTTAAAAATTAATCTCTCTGGGCATGCAGAGAAATGAGAGACGTAATTAATTTTACACTTGTAAAAACTTCTAATGACAAACGGTTTATGACACAAGCATCAGATGCACCTTAGCCAGGATCATTCCCCAGCTGTGAAAAAGACAGCCATCTCCAATACTAGAACAGAAGGGAAAGCTGAGTTTTGATTTGAAATTGTTCTGGCTGCAGACTAGCAGCTGCAGTTTACCCTGTTGCAGCTATGTAAGGGGGAAGTGGCATATGCACTTATGACATAAAGTGATGCACTAAAACAGAAAAGACAGATGCCTCCAGTTAAACTGATAGTCACAGCTGACCCACAAGCCTCCTGGACAACCCCTCCTGGGTCATAGAGAAGCAAAGAACCCTAGTAAGAATACAGAAGGTAATTCTCTCTAAGAAGAATACAGGAAATGTGAACATATTCCCTTTCTTTAAGTTACTAGTAGAGCCCTATTCAGGGCTGTAACAGCAACAGTGACAAAACAACAAAGACTTATGAAGACTTTCTGCCAAGGAACCTCAAATATGATGACTAAATCTTCCAACCCTGTGACTTGTCGATATGCCATGAGGGAGATAGCAAAGCTGGCTGTCGGTATTCTGAGTATTGCTTCACTCCAGAAGAAATACATCTGCAGCTTTTACTACCTCCATGCCTCCGGCCGCGGAAGATGCTCCTAGGAACATAGAGAATATGCATGCACCTTGCTTTTTGGATGCCAGTAACTTCCCTTTGCCCCTTAAATTTTTAATCATAAACGGGAAAAGGATCAATAGATAGGAAATCTTAAGTGTTATGAAAGCTACAACAGCAGACACAGTCCAGTTACCTGACAGCAGCTGAAATTTAACCCAGGCCTATAAAAATTGATCATCACTGTTGCTGATATTTCAGGGCAAAGTGTAGCTACTTGCTTCTCATTCTGCAGAGTGCAGAAATTACTTGCAATAAGCTTTTGGAGGAAAATCCTAGTACTGCAGCTGCTGGGCCAGCTACAATATAGAAAGATCTCTCAGTGGCAGAAACTTTTTAAGATATCATATGAAGAGATCAGGATACAGCAGAACAAAAAAAGTTAAATAAAAGAAAGTCAATAAGTAGCTAACTTACGTAAGTCACTTAAACAATAAATAGTCCAGAAGTTTAGGCTCAATGAGAAAGGCAGAACTGTATCTCAGAGGCAGAAAGGTAAGAACCAGTTCAACACAGCTGCAGATCAATGTGGAACCTAATATTTACATTCATAGGAAAGTAAGTAAAAGTAACAAAGGAACCAGAGTAAAGAACAAAAGAAGTACCTGAAAGAAAAAATCAAAACAACAAAATCCACATATGTACATAAGAAAGAAAAAACAGCTACAGTGAGGGTATAGAAGGAAAATGCCAAAGGTGATGATATGAACTCTAACAAAACCTGTTCAAGAACAGAAAAACAAAATACAAACAAATACACAGTATTGTGGAGGATTTCATCTACTCACATATAGTTTAAAATCTAGTAATATAAAGCTGTTTTGCCTTGAAAAAATAATTTAATATTATATTTTTAAAGTTTCATCAAAAATCTGAGCTATTAGAAGCAAATACTTTTGCAGATATCTTTCTTTATGAAACATTAGATTCAAATTCAAAGAGATATTTTTATGTTAAGTAACATATATATCAATGGAAATAAAATATTACACATCGGGTTAATTTTCATATTTCTTAAAGTGTAAACATTAATGCTTGAAACTTTTAGAAGCAAACATTAAAAATATTTTAAATCAAAGAGGTTAATTTTTGGCTTGCAGAATGAAAACAGTTCTTCAAAGAAAGCACCATTCTGAACCCCCTATGAATCCTCCCAAGATTATTTTTACCATGGAACTCTCAGTAAAACTGTGTCCCTTACAGTATTATCCTTGTCTGCATTATCATTAAAATCCATAATCATGTTCTCTGGGGACAAGAACTGAGAAAGAATCTACCAGAAATTATCCCCCTTATTATAAAAACAAGTAACAGGTGTTTTATGAGGTATTTAAGATGATACGTCTCTTCAATCAGTGAACATCATGCACCTTGTACACCATATACCTCCCTTTTGCCAATCCTATTTAAAAAAAGAGAAACACATAGGATCTATATTATTTTTCTTACTTTATCAGTGATAAATGCACAGATGATAAAAGGTACAAAGAAGATAATAAACCTAAATAATACAATCCAAAATAAAAATGCCTTCAGAATATTGAAGGGTTTGCGGTTGTTATGATTAGCTTGTGTAATAAAGTATAAATTCATTTCATGTTACTTGGACTCTTTCTTGTTTAGGTTAGAATTGTTACACAAGCCTTTTATTCACATAGAGATTGCCAAAGAAAATACCTCCATACTACATAGACCTTGTAGTCTCTCAGCATGGATTTGTGATGTAATTAGAGCAGTGAAGATTGCACTTGTATTTTTGTCAGTAAAATATACAATACTATAATGACAATTGACATTTAATAGCACTAATAGCACTAGACACTTTCTAGTAAGACTAGTAATATATCACCATCATGTAGAAATGCATTCTTTAATTGCTGCTTAGATTTTCTTCCTCCTTGAAGGCTGAAAGCTTGACCCATTTGTACCGACTGCCAGAAAAAGAATAGGCACAGTTTAGAAGCTGGCATGTGAACGTTTAAACTGGAAGACTGGAAGTGAGGACACTAGAGAACACAGAAAAGGAGAAGCAACTATATCACCTTGGAGGTTTAATGTAAAATATTTATGCCAAGTATCCATTAAATACTGCAGAGAGTGTAATAGAGATGTACAAGGAAGCAACTAGTAATGGTCATTTTAGTATTCATTTCTCCAAAATTCACCTTCAAAGACATCCTGTTTACAAGTTTTGCTGTAATGTTTTTTGCTGACCTAAGACATAACAATTACTTCATTCAGATGCAGTAAAATAAAATACAAGAACAGAGTTATGTTCAGAGATGAATAAAGCTATTACTCTAGCATGGACAGTTGTGCGGCAGCAAAGCCTTAGTACATTTTTCTGACTATTCTCTCTTCCACCATTACCCCAAATATTCTACCATCTTATGTATTTTCTTACACTTTTATTGTTTGCCTAATTTGTCATCTGCCTTCTTGCTATGATAGCAATTCTCAGACAAATACAGAGGAGTTCAGGAGTATTTCTGTGCCTTCATCTTTCAGTAAAACCCTCAGGCACACACACAACTCAGTTGCACACTAAATAATGTACAAATCATGAAAGTTCACCCATAAAAATTAAGTATTGTTGATTTTTACAAACCTTAAAACATGTGAAGCACATACTTGCAGTTACACCATCTTCTAAATTCTAGTAAAATGAAAGGAAGTCAAATGCCTAAAATCCCACTGGTTTTATTAATATATGTTTATGAATTCAACATGAATTCTATTTTTTTTTCTTTTATGGGTTTTTATTATTATTTTCTTATTGCTGTACTTTTCACACTTTCAGAAGAAAGAGTTTGGGGTTTCTTTAAGAAACGTAAGAGATGTCATGAAGCCAGGAGAGGAAAACATGGCATTTTATCTATGACAAGTATGATACTTGAACCAAAAATATAGTTATCTCACAGTGCAAAATCCTTACTTCCTAATGTTACAATGCAAGTGGTACATGCTGTCTTTGTCAGTACTTCAGACACTTTCAAAGTTTATGTCTTTTTAATAGACTGCTAGAATATTAATCTGTCTTAATTTTCTTTTAGGAGAACTAGCTAAGACACTTATGTTATTTGCAGTGCAGTACATCATTTTCAGTCTATAGATAAGACATTCTAAGTAGCATGCCAGTGAAGGATGTCACACTCCAAGGAAGGGTTCATTTAACTTCATTCATTTTTCAGGGAAAATGTCTGATGATTATACAAACTCCTATCAGTACTAGTAGCCAGATAGATAAACACATTTTTAAAAGAACAATTTTTCAGTTTCCTTTTTTCAATGGCTGGTTAAGGTGGAATATTTATGTCTCAGATCTGCATTCTCTTTGTGTCAGAATGTTATCCTGACATTTTTTAGACTCAGAACAGATTTACATGATGAGTGTAATGTTTTCTCTTATATTGCCTTATGTAAAGGTTGATAATTCATGAGGGAAAAAAGTCCACTGAAAAACAGCTACACCTCTGAATTGCTTTGATGCAATATGGCTAGACTGATTTCTGTTTTGAGATGCCCTTTAAATACTGACAGACAGGGCCTTACAGGCTTGCAAGGAGAATCAAACCATTCACATCCCCTTTGAAGTTTTTAAGATTTCTATTTAAATATGTATCTATAAAATCCAATTATCTGGACATTTAGAAAACAAGGCTATTTAGTCTGACATTGTAGTGCTCTCACCCCTTGTATTGATCTCTTTTTTGGCTGACTAAATGTAACACAATTGACTTTCCAAAACTGTAGCAAACAATTCTCAGGGTTTCATTTTTACAGTTACTGTGTCTTGCTGCACTTTGCTAATTTTAAATCTTCACATTTTGAAGCAAACACTTCCAATCTAAATACAGAGATCATAAGCACTTCCAGACTCCATTGATTTAATGTCCATTAATTGTCCATTAATTCCATAACAAAATGGTCTACTGTATCAACAGGGTAGCAAGCAGTCAAAAAGTAGTAGTTATCATTAAATTTAGATGTAAGGTTAAAAACTCTCCAAACTTAAGGTATACCATAACAGTGAGAAAGACAAGAAATGGTACAGTTGATGTCATTTTTACCCTTTAGTTCGAAGTGCCAACTGCAGTCAGTTAACTTTCTTGTAAAATTAATATAGCGACCAGCTAAGAAAAACTCCAACCTGCATATATGTATAGCTATGCTAATCTTGCAGAAACCCACATCTAGCACTGCAGAAAGTGTGAAACAGTCACCTTGGAATTTTGGTGAGGGAAAAAAGTGCCTTAAAAGCACACGCTCACTGAGTAAGGGTGCAAGGAGAAGTGTTGCTGTGGAGAGTTGTAGTGGCACACAAGCAGGAAGAGACAAGCAATAGTTTTAAACAAGAGATTCCACTTTCCAAAAGAATTTCATTGGGGAATCTCTGCTTCCTAAATCTTCAGATACTTCAAAAACTGCACCACAGTGTTTAATACATTAAGAAAAACCATATGACACTGAGGAAATATAGGTTATAATAAGGGAAAGACGAGTAATATAAAATCAGTTCACCATATAACATACAAAAAGATTGAATTCAGATAATATTTTCCAGTCTTCTCTAACTGTAGAGATAAGCAAATAAACACTCAGAGGTATAGACTAACTTTTGTTAAAATTAGTAATGCAGCACAAAAAGTCCACCTCTCCTAATAAAATGATTCTAGAGTTGCCTTCTTCAGGGTAAGACAAACTCAAGCAACTTTCTACGTCATCATTAACAAAAGGAAGCCATTCTGACCTACCTACTATCCTTCCAAATTACATTTATTCTCCTTGTTCATTTCTTCAATCAAAGCCAAAGTTCTATCATGATTTCTGTTTTGTTTGTATATGGAGGAAACCTGACAGTCTTTCATTTCCTAAAACCTTTTTCCTATTTTCTTTTATTGCACAGAACAAATCAAGTTCCCAGGATACTTTCTATTGCTTTTACCTATGCTTTCTCTAGGTTTTCAGGAAGCACATTCCATTTCTCTGTTATAAGAATAATTAAGGACATTCTCTATGCCTGTCTTTACCATTGCAGTTCTCAGCTGCTGCTGGCTTCCAGCATAGGTTCCTATAGGGCAGTCAGATGCTTCTTGTGTAATTTCCAGTGAGTTGTCTGCTGCCCAAAACCTCAAATGTGCACTTTTGGTTTAGCCTGGTCATACAGCTTTCACCAGCAGAATAACTAGCCATATCAAAGACATATAAGACTTCTTATTTAATGTGAGGAAAGGCTGGCTTATGCTGGTGCTCCGTCACCTGGCAGTTTTGTATCTGAAAGGTCAGGCTAGTAAAACATGTCTTTTCATAGTATCTTCTTTAAAGATCCATTCCAATACATACTCAATTTCTAACATGTTATGCCTGTTGTTACAAACAATTTAGAATGATATAGGTACATTTTCACAGGGTTTTTTGTCTTCCTACATTAATTTGTTTGCAGTGACACCTGCATGGGGGCACAGTGAAGCTCCATCCTAATTTCATGTGGTTTATTGTCAGTGGACATTATTAATAGTTGCAAATATTATAATTCTATTCAAATCATTCCACATGGTATCTGAAGATTACATTCAAATAGGTTTCCCAAATAGGCAATTTCTATTCCATACTTACAATTTCTTTTCCGATGATAGAAGATAATTCAGAACTTAATTTAGCAATGTGTTAAACATAATAGAAAGATACAGTAGAAGCACTATTCCATGTCATTAAACAATAAAGTCAATAATTAGATTTCATTCTGATGCTAAGAGAATTATCATATTTGCTTAGGCAGAAAAATGCAAAGTTCATTTGAAACCTAATGCAATATTCTGAAAATATTATAAATCAAAGTGAGGTCAAATATTGAAAGAAATATGAACTATTCAATGCCACACAGCTGAAAGATACTCAGAAACTCTACTGTTGTGTTACATTTTACAATTTTACATCAGTTCATCAAATTCAGTAATAGAGACAAGTTACACCATAATGTCTATTAAAATACTCACGAAACCAGTGAAAAAGAAATTCATTATAATAAACATAAGACTGAACGCCTATTTAACACACACTGACAGGCTACAAAAGACAGATACAATAAACTAGAACTCTCTGTGAAGATTGACATTCACATTTGGGCCCTGAGCATATATTCTAAATTATAAGGAAAGCCTGGCTACCCAATTATTACATTTTAAAGCTTTGACTGCCTCTTGAAAGTATACTTTGTCTTCCCCCTGCAGAATTCACAAATGCAATAGTCCATAAACCTAATTTTAATATTATATCCTAAGGGTTCACATACTTACTCAATGTTCAGCCTCTTAATGCTCCATCCAACATGAAGCTTAACCATTCAACTGCTCTGAACAACACCTGATAACATTTTTCAGACGGACACTAGGGTGTGATTTAAGTAACAAAGTATATCTCTTCAGTAACTGCAAAGGAGCAGGTTCAGGATAAACACCAGAATATAAGTAGAGCAAGAATTAATTAAAAGAAGACAAAAAACGATATTAGCAGTGAGAAACTATCACACTAAATACGTTGTTTTTTTCTGTTCATATCTTTAAATAGAAGGAAAGGGAAAAGGTGTTAGGCTAGCCACAAAAGGCATGAAAGGCCATTTAAATCCCAGTATGTCCAATGATATGTGAACAATGCTGGGAATTTCAGAATACAAACTGAGCTGCATTTGTTATAATTATGAGGAACTTATACAAAGGGTTTGCTCTAGCTGACAATTGCCGCCTCTTTGAACGGCTGCGTTCATTGTCTTTCCTTTCATATCAGTGATTCCTAATGTGAGTTTTGTACCTGTTCACATGATCAGTTTTTCAAACTCTGCATAGTACACAGTAAAGTTACATTTCTGTGACAAACCGTGCTGCTGATGTGGTTCAGTGACACCAAATATTGTCAAAAGACAGGAGACTAAAGGAGAAAATAAACAGTACTGCAGTCTAAAGATGTCCCAACTGAAAACTACCTGGTTTATAGACAGATGGGATTTGCAAGGAAAGCAGAGTTCAATGCATGAAATTTCCATTGAGAAGTAAAAGTAAAAAAAAATATAAAGATTTAGAGATGCTGGACCTAGCAGTGGGACAGAAAATGAATCAGGTGTACAGTCTGTAGAAAGGAAGAGAGGAGATTAACATCATAACTGGGAATATAGAAGTATTTGAAGGAGCACAAGAGAGTCTGGAGGTAAGACTAAACAGAAAAATTTCATGTAAGATTGCCTGAAGAGAAGGGGAGAGGAAGAACATTCATGGACATGAAATTAGAAGACTATGAAGAGGAAGAACTTAAAAAGTGAGAAATCAAATGAGACAAGTGCTAATAGAATTAGTTACTGGGAGGACACACTGGAACCCAAGCAGTTGCAGAAAATAATTTACTTCCCTTAGTAAAGGTGGAGTAGAAGAGGGAGAACGTGGGACAAGGTCCTGCAAGGTAGACCACTGCAGAGAAGTGGGTCTCCAGCAGTACAGACCTGAAGGAGGCTCTGGAGAGTTGGGCAGCCAGGAGCCACCATCTCTGTGGTCCTCAGCCTCCTGGCGTCCTGGCTGGTGCAGAAAACCCTTCATTGACAGTTACACAGCTTTGTAGCAATGAGCAGAAGTCTTTTCCATATCAGACATCTCCACATCATCCTCTCACAAACACCCTTATAGATGTGAAGTTTGCCTGTTTTCTCTCCCAATTTATAGGATATGCCAGTCTCACTACTACAAAGAATGAAGAGGTGACAGTCAAGTTGTTCTGTTACAGCAGTGCCACCTCCAAAATAAGTCTTGGTCTAGTGTCATCTGTGCAACAAAGTACTTCCTGACAACTCCAAAATAGATGCTTTAGGTATACAAAGTACTACATAGTCTGTGAAATAATAAGAAACAGGGGAATTACATTTCTGAAGTTGCATAACACCAATCATTAAAGAATTGGCTCAGTGAATATCTAAGCTTTAATGCTTTCCATGATTTCTTTGATTGCATGGTGTTTCAGTACATTAGACTGAAGTGTTTGTCTGGTTTATGTGACCATCATTTTAGCTTACGCTGCCTTTAATACAAGTACTTTGGCATGTCTTATAGCACAAACAGACAATAGCATATCAAACCAAATTACAACACTGTTAATTAAAAGTCTCATCAAAGAGAGATTTTTAAAAGGCAAAATGACCTGCTTCTTAATCTTTCATTACCTAAGCAAAATATTAATAGCACTAATGTGAATTTTGCGTCAGTAATGGCTAAACAGCTCAAGATATGCTCCAAACAATGAAAATGAAAGTTAAAACTTCCATAATTTTGTTCCCCTCTGAAGCACAGTATAGGGATTAATTACTTACACTATGAAAACTTCACATGGAAAGCTAACACGTTTTGCAACTCAACATAACATATATCAGCTTTACTACTTTGTAATATGCAAGAGAATCCCTAGAGGCACTATATCAAACATCTAATAAAAACAATTATTTACAAACTAGAAACACACCAGTGATACACTCAAGACGCAGAGTTATGGGAGAGACACTTGATAGTACAGAGCCTTACTGAATAGCAGGAAGAAACCATAACTGAGAGTGGAGTATGTTTATGGAACTGAATAACAACATGTAGTTCTATGTTTGTGAAATGGGAGACATGAGGACATGAGACATATTGGGGCATGACTCCTCAAAGAGTCCAGGACTGATACAAAGTCAAAGGCACTGGCGTACTGTCATACTTTAATGGTCTCCAGCACTAGAAGAAGTTACAAGAATCATTATAACATGATCGTAGTAAGGATTTTTTTATCAATATTAATTGTATTTCCCATTTTATCCAGTTAAGTAGAATTTTATCTAAATCTTTCAAGTACTCTGCTAACATATTATTCTCCCCTACACTGCAGGAATTAATTTCAGATTCCCAGAATATAGAATCATAGAATCACCTGGGTTGGAAGGGACCTCAGAGGTTATCTAGTTGGACCCCCTGTAGTGAGCAGGGACATCCCCAACTAAATCAGGTTGCTCAGAACCTTGTCTATCCTCACCTTAAATGCCTCCAGGGACAGGGCCTCAACCACCTCCCTGGGCAACCTGTTCCAGTGTTCCACTACCCTCATGATAAGGAACCTTTTCCTAATATCTAATCTAAATCTACTCTTCTCTAATTTAAAACCATTACCCTTGTCCTTTCACTACAGGCCTTTGTAAACAGGCCCTCTCCAACCTCTTTGTAAGTTCCCTTCATGTACTGGAAGGTCACTACTAGGTCCCTCTGAAGCCTTCTCTTTTCCAGGCTGAACAATCCCAGCTCCCCCAGTCTGTCTTTGCAGGGGAGGTGTTCCAGCCCCCGGATCATTTTCATAGCCCTCCTTTGGACCCATTCTATCAGGTCCAAGACTTTGCTGTGTTGAGGGCTCCTGAGCTGAACACAGTATTCCAGATAAGGTCTCACCAGAGCAGAGTAAAGTGGCAGAATCACCTCTCTCGATCTGCTGGTCAGGATTCTTTTGATGCAGCCCAGGGTGCGATTTGCCTTCTGGGCAAATATAACTGCAGTTATATGGTTTTTTAAGTTTTTTTTCCATCTGCAAACATTATCCATCTAAAAACAGTTTAGTTTTAAAAATCAACAAGAATGTACCTTATCTTGAAGTGCATAGAGAATCATTATGCTTTCTTGAATCTACATGCAAATATAGGTATTTGCTAGCAATAGATTACATCTGCCATAGTTATTACTAACTTAACTATATGATGTACAGTTTAGATTAATAATAACACAAGTAATGTGGCAAAAATTCCCAGTGTGGCAGCATTAAAATGAAAAAGGCTTAGGGGCTAAAATATGTTCATGACAAAGGTATGGTTAACCCCTACTAAGAATCAATCTAACAACGCATAGACAATAAGCAGTCAACAAGGTATGGCCATACTCAAATTACATACAGATAATAAATGTGGCAAGTATGAATGATAAAATTTTAAAATAAATTATATCTTCCACTAGACGTAAACATCGTCTCATCAAAACTGATACCCTATAATGATACAAATGACTTCTTAATGTAATTGCCAAAATAGAATACTGCTAATATTGAATTCATTGAAATTCAAAAAATGTATTTGCTCTTTCCAACTGTAAAAATAGTTTATTAGAAAATACCTTTCATATTAATATCTTTCTTGTATCCATAGAGAAATACGTCATTTCCATTCTCTGAAAGTGCTTTAACTGTTAACAGGTATTGAAGTTTAACTAATTTCCAAACAAAACCTTACATTGTGGGAGGTAAGAGGATAAGGAAGAAAAATGTGTTACTGAGCATTAAGTGGTGCCCCAATACAAGTCATCTCCCAGCTCTTCATGTTTCTATTAGCAGTCTCAAGTTCTAGTCCATATCTTTTAACATCTTGTTAGTTTGTATCTACTCCTTTTCCCTTTGGCTGCAAACACAGAAATCATACTCTGACAGTTTGGTCATGACCCTATTGCTTCGTTGTCCTACTTCCATTACAACCTTTAATGAATGATATTATAGGGTGGGGGGAAAAAAAAAAGAAAGTGTTATTCTATAGTAATCCAATGAGTAAACTGAAGCTGTTATCCTTTGGGACCAAAGAAACCTCTTCAGCCATCCTAGGAAACCATACAAAGAATTTATCAGTAGCTTAAAAGCTTAGTCTTCCTTGTCAGAAGAGGTTATAATCTGCATGCATTTAGGACTTAGGTTTTGAGAAAGAGTAACACAAAATGTAGCTCTTTGTCTAATGTCTATTTTTTTTTTCTTTTTAGTAAATGGAATGTTTGAAACAGCAGTAGTCACCTGAAACCCCAAAGAGCATTGCAGAAGCATCAGCATAATTTTGTTAAAATTATTAGAATCTTTAATCTCTTTTAGTGGAAACTAATCAATAGGTGGTTGGCACATATATTCAAAAGGTATTGTTTCATACAGTCTTGGTCAGAATGAGTCATGTCAGTGAAAGCTGCCCTTTTCACATGCATCTGCAAAAGGATAAAAGATTGCAGGAAGGAAATCATGTAACATTTTAGACCCACCATCTGAAAGATACTAATAACCTTTGGGCTTATTGTGTAACCAAGGCTCATCAATCCCAATCAACTTCAGCTCAAAATCCCCCTGAGGTTTGAACTGACAAGAGCAAGGTAAGATCGGCTCAACAAGAAAAATCTTGCAGTGAAAGGGTCTTAATGACCGTATTTGATGCATTGACATGGTCTAGGCTGTCATATAGACAGAAATTTGCAATCAGGAAACCCAAGTTTGGCATAGCCTAGAGGTACTATGTTGCAGGAAAGAGGGTGGAGGGGAAGGAGATCCTACTTTGTGCTCGCATAAAGCATATAATAAATACTACACAAAAAATATAAATACTACACAAAATGCTCTAAAATGAGCAACAGAGAGCTAGCTGGCAGATGCAGTAAGCTGCATCTCACAGAAAGGAGAAGTATTAGGCCACTTTCTTCTCCCTGGGAGATCTGGCAGCCTTTATTTTTGTGTCTCCCTGCTTGACCTGAGGCAAAATGTTTGTGCACAGCCCCTGAGCTCCACACAGCATAGCTAGGGTCAGAACTGTAAAAGGTCGCACTTAATAGATTTTGAAATGCGTACTGAATTCAGCACTAGTTGAGAACTGAAGTTGTTCAATTTTAGAGATATTTCCAACTCAATATCCAGAGGAACAATGTCAGCAAAGAAAGTGAATAAGCCTAATAGCCCAGGGTATTTTCAGAATTTGTAATGCTGGGTGCACTAGACTTGGCTTTCAGTGATTGTTTGCAAATGTCATTTGCCTTCCTGTTCAAACAATTACCCTGGAAATGGGAACAGGAAGAAAACATGATGTAAAGATTTTTAAGAATCCTTATGCTTTTAGAATTTTCAAAATGGCATAACATAATTTCTCTATATTATTTCTAAATAATTTTCACATTATACAACATCAAAATCTAGAGAAGTTCAAGCTGGCCCTGGAAAGAAGCTTTTATCAGGATGCACAGTCAAATTTCCAAACTCTTCATCTTTAGAGATAGTAGTGAGGGGACAAAGTGAGAGGCAGTAACGTTCTCCCTTTTTTATATTTTTTTAATTAAGCTCTTCAATTCTATTCTCTGACATGCTTTCACAATACCATGACTTCATTCACTTCCAGAGAACTGTGCTAATCCTGAAGTTACTCTACAAAGTAGAAAATCAGACCTCTCCTCAAAACAAATGTCTTGAATGAAAAGGGCCATGTTCATTTTACTTCAGAACAGCAGTCTAAAAATGTTACAAAAGATAAACTTCTTGCCAGTTAAAAAGAACATTATAAATGTTTAGAAATCAGGTTTTAGTTAAAGCTGGCCTTTTGGAGCATACTGTGACTAATGTTCATCTTGCTGAAAAGTGTAACTAAGAGATTAATTTATTATTAATAATGTTTCCAGTGAGGCTGACCGTTCGTTCCTTTTTTTGGTTCATGTGCTGCCATTACCTGCACATAAACGACAGTTTGCTCTGATTATTTATCACACGGAAATGACTGGCCATCTTTTACTTTGAGATTTCTTTGGAGCTGTACAGACCTCTTAATTAAGATTCATTTTCTGCACATGTTCAAACGCAAACAGTATTTTAAATGGGCTGTGGCTGTTTGTAAATGCAAAAGTCAAATGTTTCCTGGCTAGCTGATTGTGCACAAATTTATGGCACAAGCAATTTAGTATATGCATACAAATGTGCTTTTTTCATTCCATGTATGTGTGTGTAAGCGTAAATATTACTATATAAATATATAATACAAATGTATTGTAAAGGAAGGGACTTTAAACGCCAGACAGCATGCATTCCCATAGCTGTCTACCCCCAGTATGGAGCCAGAGAAATTAGGTCTGACTTCAAACCATTTCTAGATATTATACCTTCAGGATGATGCAGACACATCTGCATATGGCTGAGTCACAGGAAAAGGGACTGCTCTTTGCTTTGAAAATCAAAAAATAGGACATACTGAGTTTATGGATGAGCAATTTAATACAGCACAGAGCAATGTCTATTTGCATGTCTCTAAACAACTCATCTGACAGAAGAAAAGTGTTAATCTAGAGACAATATCTGGAGGCACTTCAGTCAGAGTCTTCATCTGACCTGCAGAACACTGGCAACACAGTTCTCATACAGAACAGCACAGTCTTCCCAAACAACTCAGCTCAAACGGTAATAATCTTTATTGGCTACCAGAATAACACTGGTAGCTGACCCCTGTGCAAAAAATATAACCCTGGTTTCACCCCTCTGCCCATTCTGATGTTTAGCAACACATTGTAAACAGATGGTTTATGCTATATGGTACAACTACAGCTTCATTTCTTCCAGGGTTTTATATTTTTATTAGATGTTCCATGACTCATTTTGCAAAAGGTAAGCATCAAATAACTATAATGATAGTTCTTTCATCTTTATGACAGTCTCAAATAATCATTGTGTGATTTAACCAATGCATGGTATAATATAAAAAAAGATTATAAAATACAGCTGCAACATATTTAGTAAGAACCTGGGAAAAGTAGTTTTGCACAATTAAAAATCATTTTACTTAAGTAAATCTTTAAAAAAAAAAAAAAATCATTTCAATTTCTTAGGGAACTAAGAATTTTAGAAACATTGAGTTTCACCTCTGGTCCTTATGGTGGCCGTAAGTTGATTTCATGGAGAAATTGAAATTCTACTACTGGATTTTAATATCACATCAAAGCAACCTACAATTTTCATTTCAAAAATAAAAGAAAAAATATTGCTATCTCAGATAAGATGAGTCAAAAGAAGTCATCTGCACCATATAAGAACTAGAAAGGCAAGGCAACTTCTCTGATTCTCACCAAGAGTCTTGCAGTAAGAAACTGCACAAATGGCAAGGTCCTGAGCTTGTACACCCACAGCAGCATCCTCAGCTAGGGTACACACTTCTGATGGCAAACTCTAAGCACAATATAAAGCCTCTCCTTGAGCTTCTCCACTGCATTCACCAATGTCTGTAGGAAGCTAGGAGCACTTCAGCCTAAAAGTAAACAGTTACCAGCATGGCATATTCAAACCTGTATCTCTTGCAACTGCAGAGGGACTATCTGCTTAGATGCCTCATTTTAATATGGCATTTCTACCTTAAAACAAAAACTCTGCCCCAATTTGGTTAACTGTTGCAAACTTGATCACACAAAAAGCATATTATTATCTGAAATTTCCAGTAATATTTTATTTTTTACTACTGACTGTCATGTAGGTTAACCTTATTTTGAAATCCTTCAGATTACCTGTCTTCATGAACAAATTCCCAGCAAAAGAGAATAAAAATATTGGTACATGTACTACCTGCATTCACTAAGCAAAAGTATTCTTGATTAATTTAAAAATCCAGTATAAATTCTCTCTTGTTTCTATGTCTGAATGAATTGTTAGAAATCATTACTAGATCATCAGCTGTGAAACCCCTTCAGCAACCACTTTTTTTACTGTGAATGTAATAGAACAGTAAATTTTAAACATAATTAAACAGTACTCTGTCAATAGCTTTAAATAAAACATGGTTATTTACTGTTGTTTTGAAAGCTGTTCATTTTCTCAAGAGAAGAATGCCCCATGTGTTTATAGACAGAAAGAGAAATTAGAATGTTTTATGTTGAAAAGTATGTAGAATGCACTAACCAATAATCATAACTGATGTGGTGATTAGCAAATAAGGTGCTAATTATATGGTATGACATTTGCATAGAGATCTTAGCTGCACTACTACAAAGACTGACTGAGCCAATTGCCCCACTCAGATTTGATCTTTCCTTTAACCAGCATTAAGAACATTTATGTACCAACACTGTGAATTCTAAGCAGTAAACTATTCTTATTTCACAAATGAAAATAAGACTGATCTATGTTAGCTGTATCTATTCAAATCTGCCTTTTGGCTGGGGTGGTGGAATCAGCAATACATTTCTTGTTCCATCCAGGGACAGCTGACACTGTGAGTGAGTCTACATATTTTACTTTTGTGGCTATATTAAAACCTGTAACTATTCCTGATGAACTTTTAGAAATCAAAACAATTATACACACATATACACAGAGTTATGAAAGAATAAACTTTTAGAAAATCAGTTATGAACTTGCAAAATGTTTTCATACACTGAGACAATAATGGATACAGGCAGTGTGATGCAATTTGTGAGCACTTTAGCTGTGTGTTAGTGAAAAACAGAATGGCCATGGGTGCTTGCCTCATTAACGTTTACTTTACCTATACAAGACCAGAATAACCTTCAGTTCAGGACCTGAGTCTTTTTTACGTTACCAAAGCATTATATAGAGTGATTAAACTCTTGACCTTTGGTCATCTGCAAATGTTGGGCTGACCCTCACATTCAGACACTTCTGCTGATCTAATTCTTCCAGAGAAGCAGAGGTCAAGTGCCAGGCATAAGTTCTGAAACTCCTACAGCATCAGCATAGACTTTTTTGGAGGTCAAGGGCTATTGTGTAGACTTTCACTCACTGTTCTCTAGTAATTCAGGTATTTACAGGCAGAGCAGAAGACCTGCCTTTGGCAGGGTGGATTTTTTTTTATATTTGCAATGCTAAGACAATTACCTTTCAGCTTAATCTTTGGAGACAAGTCTGGCTTGTATGAATAGTTTCATCAGTCCAAAACTGGTTTAAAAGTATAGATGTATTTTGGGAACATAAGGTGGTACACCTACTTAACAATTCCAGAACAGTCTAATTCATGGCTTATCATAAACAACACAACATAGAAATTTAAAGCTTTCCACATAAGTATTTTTTTCTAGAAAATTCTAGCAGAGATGTTATCAGTAACTGTAAACTTCATCACCAGATAGAAACATGAAAAAAAATACAAGTGTATAGATACATGTCACATACATAAATTACTCTTGCTTTATCTCATATATTTACACTGAAAATGACATCAGGCCAGGCACTGTCTCTTATGTTGTCCTAGTAACACCAGCTTTTGCAGCCTGTTACTGGGATTTTCTAAAAAGCACTTCTCAGCCTTATGACACACTCCCAACAACCAGGAAAGTTTCTGCAGTATGACATCCCAGGTTAACTTCTCCTCCTCCCAGTGCCAAAATTAGATTATACTCTGTTGTGATGTGTGTAGAAAGTCATTGTTACTTATGCAGGTATCTGGGGCAGGTTGCTTTTTATTTAACACTATGAAAAATCTTCTTGGGTATTTTTTGTGTATATAGTTTCTTATACCATTTTGCTGACTGGTATCATCCTCTTCCACCACAAATTCAACTCATATGCCACAGCTTACTTAAAATTACATTTAAGTTCCTTGAAGCAACAGTTTTGTCTAGCTATATGCTCATTCAATGGGGACTAAAACTTATTTAAGCCATTAGACTTTTCTAAGCAAAGAAAAACAGTATGACATCAAAGCTCTGTTTTGTTTTCTCATGAGAAAGATTGTTAAACTGATCACGAAAGTCTGTATGATATTTGTGTCTTTCTGGCAATGCTATGAGTCATCTGTTTGCTCTCTTTTCGTCCTTATCTTTGATGACCTACCTTGGCCAACATGTATCCAAAAGCAGTAATTTACCACAGTGGTGAATCACCTTTCAGGATTTATATGTTTCAAATGAGTCATACTTAACTTTATAGTAAGCACCACATGAATTGTGCACTATCATCATGGTGTTTTTAGATGTCCATATCTGGAAAACAAAATTATGTATTTCAGTCGCAGAAGTAAAATAAAATGTTGAACAGTAGTCCCTACTTTAAATTCTGCATAAATATTTTTTCTTTTTTAATTCAGTTAAAAAATATTGGTCAAAATATACATGAGCAAGAATTACCCTAGAAATTTTTTCCCATCATTGCAATCGTGGGCTTGAAAATCTTAAGAGCAGAATTTCTAATATCAAGTTCCTCATTTCCAAAGCCCTGTAATATGAAAAACTCCAACCCACAAAATTTATACCCAGAGATTCAGAATTAATTCAGTGATAGCATTTCAGAAAGTTGGCACATTCAGATCCACCGTTGAGGAAAATTTATTCTATTACATTCCCTTTCATCTGGTCTTCTTTGCACAGTATTATCTAATGTTAAGCGTCTGCCTTCTGTTACAGAAATTCCCTGCAAGGAAAAGTTATTTGTAATCAACATTCACTCCCATGTGCCTGCACTTGTAATTATACTTATAATTAATTACACTCATAATTATTGAGAAATCAATGTAGTAAATTTTTTTGTTTGTTTTAATTTCCATTCCTATATAAGAAAGGAAGTATCTCTTTATAATGATGAATATCAAAGAGACTGTCATGGGCAAATGGAACACAATAAAGCAACAGTTTGCAGGCAATATATGGTCAAAATAATTTGTTATCTGCAAGGGGTATACTAGGGGAGATATTAAACTGAATGTAGACCCCTACATAGCAAGTTCAGACTCTAGTCTTGATTTGTCAGCAGCAGGAGAACTAGGACTGATCTAAGTGCTTCCTGAAATTTGCCATAACTGGCTCCCTGACAAACCATCCATTTTTGCAGTGAGCAAAGAACCGGTGACATTCTACTTGTATTCTCACTACCATTGAGACAGGAAGAACTACTGAAAACTGTTTAATTTTGTGGAAGAATGCAATAAGACACACAACAACAGTGTATCTTATCTGCATTATCTGTGAGGAGTAAGTTTTATTTTCATTGGTTATAATAAAACTTCAAACTATATTAACAAATTAGATGTAACATATTACTGATTGCAGTGATGTGTAATGACCATAAAATATAGATTTCTTCCTTTAAATCTCTGTTGAGATGTGAAGACAGACCTTTGGCTTTGCTGTGGTTCAATTCTACCTGACGACTGAGCACCATGCGGGCACATGCCTACTCCTCTCCTCTCAGTGGGATAGGTAGGAGAATTGGAAAAAAAGTAAAGCTCCTGGGTTGAGGTAAGAACAGAAGATCAGCATTATTATTATTATTATTACTAGTATTATTTTAAAATAATAATACTACTAATAAATACTAGTCATAATAATAGTAAAGAAAATTAATATAGAAAAAAAATAGGCAAGATAAGACAAGTGATGTACAATGCAGCTTCTCACAGCCCGCTGATTGATGTTGAGGGAACAATCCCCCTTCCCAGCCAGCTCCCCCAAGTTTATGTGCATGACATTCTACAGTATGGAATATATCTCTGGATACCTTGGATCAGCTTTACCGGCCATTCTCCCTGCCTGTGCCCCTCCTCATCTCCATAGCACAAGAAACTGAAAACTCTGTAACTTAGGGTAAGTGCTACCTAGCAACAACTAAACCATCGCTGTGTTATCAAAATTATTCCCACACTAAATCCAAAACACAGGGCTGTACCAGCTACTAGGAAAAAAATTAACTCTACCCCAGCAGAAACCATGAGAGGCTTTTATGCAGAAATTGCAGGATACCTGGATTAGCAAAGTCCAAATTAGTAAGGCTTTAACATATTTAAATGCTTTCATATCAAAAAGTTAAGTATCTGTCTTTACTATATAAGGTGTGGTTAACACAGGAGATTATTCATTCTCCTGTTAGGACGTTGACACTGAAATGTTACAGTGTCTTAAACGCCTGGTACTTCATCTTCTATGTGTTCAGCCTCTTAGTTTCAGCTGAAGGAAACAATGTATATGCTGATGTAAAACTTAGAACTATAAAATGTAACAATCGGTAGAGCCTGCAGATGTGCAAAATACTGCTAGAGCACATACGCGACACATAAACCTTGGTTTGTTTAGCCTTTAAAATGTACCTGAAAAGAAAAACAAGACAGTATCCTACTGAAAATTGATGTATGTTAGCACATTTGTTCAACAGACACAAGAGGATATAGAATTATTAAGTGCTTAGTATTCAAAATCAAGCCAGTAAACTATTTTAAACTTTCAGTAGATCATCACACATGTCAGAATGTGCATACTTTACTGTCAGTGCACAGGGTAATGTTTCATAATATGACCATATTTCAACCTCAGACAGAATACAATCATCTCAAGGTTGCTAAAGGCCATTTTCCAAAACACTAACTCAAGCATTGAGTTATGTACTCTGCCTTCCACCTTAAATAATTTAAAAAAAAAAAAAAAAAAAAAGGAAAATTAAAAGTTACCTTGGGCACTGCTGTAACAATAGCAATATGAAAATAGTCCTGTAGTAATAATCATCTTTCTGATTGGAGTTCTGCATAAAGGGAAAAAAATATATCTTCTGCTAAAGAACTATGGACTTACTCTTTATCTACAGACAGTGCCATAATACTACATAGTTGACTGTATAACAGTGACATTTAGGCTACGCTTTGAAAATACAGTTCAGGTGAATGTATCTACAGATCAAGTAGATGCATGCAAGTGTCTGCTTATACAGAATTGTCTCTTATAAAAACCTTCTATAACATATTGAACTAACAAACTTAACTTCCTTCATAAGTGAGCTGTTCTTATGGAATGATATTCTCTCTCAAATATCTCAAATGCAACCTGGACACTAAACAACTTGTTATTGGCCACACCTGGGCTGTGAACTAAATGTGGATCTTTCAAGACATGCTAGCACTCAAAGTGCTTGGAAAACCTTTCTCAGTCTGCAGACTGTGAAACACCAGCCCTAGTGATCATCAAAATAATTTAAAACAAACAAATACAAAACAAAACAAAGAAGCCACCATGTAGTGAGAAGTGTGACTATGTTCATTATGGTCATTACACCATAGTGTAATTACACAGTGATCATAAACTAAATAGTTCAAGAAGTGTCTCCATTGGCATTCTCTGTCAAATATCTTCAAAAAAAAAAGCAAAGGTGTGTTAGTTCTCATTAAATATTACAACATTCCCCAGCATACTGATACTTCAACTCAGTATTGCAGCTTAATTACCTATTTGTAGGTAAGAGTTATGATGCGATTAAAAAGTGCACTCCACTGTCATGAGATACAAAATGTAACGTATCTCTAAGCCTATGATAATCATTCACTACCCTCTTTTCATTTATACCTCTTCTTTTATTTTGACATGTTTCTGGAAGGCAAACTTGGCTTTCTATCTACAGTGATTTAATTTCCATCTCTAAAAGAAAAGGATAATCTGGAATTTAGAGGTTAAATCTTCTCAAGATCACTTCCATTTTTAGGACACTTTTAGAAACAAACATAAGAGATAGGTTAAAACAAGGTGTGCGAAATATTCTTTACAAAACAGCATTCTGTCTTTGTTTGACCAGTCAAAAAATTTAAATTAAAAAAAAATACAACAAAAACCAATCAAACAAACAAAAATTAAAACCAAATATGCAAAGCATATAAGTAGAGACAAAAAATAGAAAATGAACATATGTCACATAGCTTTTCAAGTATACTCAAAACTTCTTACATACATACTGAATTTAAAGCGTTCTTCAGTCAAAAGATAAAAATTAACCCAATTTTAATATTATCTACCTTCCCATTTCGAATTATTACACATGTAATTTATTTGTTTCCAGCATAATACAGGAAATTCTATGTTCTCATTACATTAATTACAAGCAATGTGATTTGAAGAGAGAGAAGAAAAAAAAAAAACTTACACGTCTAAGAGACTACTATGTAAGAAAACTGTGGGGATTAGTTTCGTTTTGTTTTTAATTAAGCACACTCCTATGGAGAAAGGGCAAAGGAAACAGTTAGGAAAAGCAAACACAGAAACTAAAGCTCGACGAAAGAAAAAAAATGACTAAAAAATACCTAGCTTTCATTGTCAGTTTTCTTCATGATCCATATATCTAAAGTAGCACATTAAATAGCACACACCTATCTTTTTAAAAGACCTGCTGATTCCTAAAAATATGTCTTGAATTCTATGTGTTTTCTTTCCATAAAACTATCATAATATCAAGGTTATTTTTCTTTTAGAAAAATATCTGACTCACATTTTCTCGCATCTACAGAAGAATGCTACATACCCAGAGGACTACTTCCCAGTGTCCTAAGGTAGGGATAGGGGCAGACACTAGAGCAGAAATACACCAATCAGAGCAGAAATACGATATTGCTTTGCTAGGTGGGATGGGCACAGCAAGTTGGTCTTTGTTTCTATACTGAGAACATCACAGACTGTGCAGACATGCTCTCACCAGCCATAGGCCCTGCCCTAGGGCTGGCTGGAAGCAACACCACAGTATCCAGTAACAGGCACTCACCAGCCACCTTGTCCAGTCCAAGCTGGAGGACTCACAGCAGACTTTGCCTCCTGCAAGTTGCTGCATACCACTGGGTACTTTACACCATGTGATCCTTTGTTGTCATAATTTTCACTGTTTCTTGTTTTCTAACTGTGAGGGTCCACATAAACCAACAGTCACAAGACTTTCTGCATATCTAAAGCCAATTTGCAGTTGTTACCTGAGTAACTAACACATTCCATCCTCCTGCCCAAAATGTGTTAGGAAGATGTAAACTTGTTAAGAAATCATCAGTGCTTCTCTGTTTCTTTCCCTGGCACCCCTAAACCATTAAAACAGGGTAGATAGACTTCAGGTCTCAGCTAGTAGCGCTTTCAGATAGGTCTACACCATGCCAAGAGTATGTATTCCTTTGTCTTTCCAGCACGTACAAGGACTGTCATATCATTGACAGCTATACAAATATATTTTAAGCTTCATTCTGTCTGAGAGGTGCTTACAGGCATGTGCTTTCAGCCCATGATACTTAGAAAGGTCTCGAAGGACAATTTCACTCTTCTCCATCTGGCCTAAATGCTTTAGCTAAGAATGATCTTTCTTTTCCACCTGTCATAGACTCTCCAACTAGTTTAATTTTGTTTCCTATATGACAAGCAAATGTTCCAGCTACTTGGCTGCTTTGAAAAAGGATTTCAGCATCTAACACTAGAAAAAAATCACAACCATAAATCAGTTTGCTGCTTAGTGATGAAATGCCACCACTTGCATTGATCATAGGGGGTCACCAAGATAGTATTTCAGGGTTAGTGCTGCACTGTTTCAGCCAGGGGTGTATGGCTTCTGGAATGAATGAGCTCAGATCCCAGCACCCAAGAACTTTGTGTGCGATCTTCTACTGAGCTGCATAAATACATCTGAACACTGAAAGTAGCATGGTCTAACCAATACACGACACCTATTAGTAAGTGCTTTGTTCATACACTAAGGTGTCTTAAGTGTGTTAGTAAGAAAAATTGAAGATTATCTATTGAAAAGGAACCATCTGGCTGAGCTGCAGTCCATTTCCCCATAATAGCCCTCACACTGCTGTGCTGTGCATTGGCAGCTAGAAGGGTGCTGATAACACAACGGTGTTTTGGCTACTGCTGAACACAGCACTAGCACAGTAACATTCCTTCTTTAGTTGAGGGCAAGGTCCTGGGAGGGGACCCAAGCAGCCAGCTGACCCAAATTGACCAAAGGGATATTCCATACCATATGACGTCAGCTCAGATATAAAAGCTAAGGCACAGAGAAGGAGGATGGGCATTCATTGTCTAATGGCTGCCTACTGAGGAACCACCAAGCGTACCACAGCCCTGCTTCTCGGGAGTGGCCGACCATTGCTGCTCGTGGGAAGTAGAGAATAAGTCTGCTATTCTTTGCTTCTGTGCGCAGAACCTTTTGTTCCCATAAAAACATAGTTCACAGTGATATGTTCTTTTATTTGTTCTGAGATTTCAAGTGCCTGTAAGGAAACAATTGTTCAAACATCTGTAGAACTTTCCACTTAAATCTTAGGTCCCATTCTGGCTGACCAATACACATTTACTGTTCTCTGCATGTATCGCTTCTTAGCAGGTGAATCTCAACATACAGCTTAAATATCGTTAACTGAAACATTGAAGAATAAATGCAGCACTTGAAACAAACACAGCCAATTTTAACCTCATAATTTTACTAATGTCTAGCTAAATATTCTAAATTGAGAGGTATAAGTTTGTAAGTGCTGATTACATTCATTTGGCTGATATAGTTGCTTGTGTGTGTTTGTGAACTCCACTAGTGTTAATAAGCCAGGCAAATACAATGGTGGTGCGTGCATACTGTGTTTCTTGAAGATTATTACTATGTAATACTAAAAATCTTGTACATAAATCTTAATGATTTTACCTTCCTGAGTTTACATGAATTATAGTACTCATAAGTAGTATTAAAGTAAGATTACTAGACTATTTATCTTGTTATAAATTATATGCAAACCTTTTAAATTTTTGTACATTAATGGGCCAAAGTCCAAGGTTGAGACAGCAAAACTGCTGAGCTATCATAGCTACTCTGTCTATGGTTTTATTCCCAAACCCATCTTACCAAGTTCTAACTAAAGCAAGCCATGGTTTTGTAAAGGTACACATACCTTCTATGACCCTGATTGGCTCCACCAACTTTTTTCATAATAAGGCATTTGACATCTCTCAACTTCTGCTGATACTGGCAGTCTGACATCAGCTTAATGATGGAAAGTTTTCTCATTCCATGGGGATAATCTTCTGGGAAGACTACTTTGGGTTGTGAAGACCTAGACTTCAGTAGGGACAACTTTGATCTTTTCAAGAAGTTGCTAGGGGAAATCTCATGGAACAGGGTAATAGAAGATAAAGAGGCCCAAGAGAGTTGGTTAACATTTAAGGACCACTTCTTCCAAGCTCAAGATCAGAGCATCCCAACACGTAGAAAATCATGGAAGGAAGCCAGGAGACCTGCATGGTTAAGTAGGAAACAGCTGGGCAAAATCAAGTGGAAGAAGAAAGTCTACAGGTCATGGAAGGAGGTGCTGGCCACATGGGAAGAGTACAGGACTGTTGTCAGAGGTTGTAGGGAGGCAATTAGGAAAGCTAAGGCCTCTCTGGAATTAAACCTTGCAAGGGAGTTCAAGGACAAGAGGAAGGGCTTCTTCAAATACATTGCCTGAAAAACTAATACTAGAGGCAATGTAGGCCCACTGCTGAATGAGGTGGGTGCTTTGGTGACAGATAATACAAAGAAGGTGGAGTTACTGAATGCCTCCTTTGTCTCTGTCTATAAAGTTAGAGACCATCCTCAGCAGCCTCAGACCCTTGAGCCCCCAGATTAAGTTAGGATACTGGAGGAGTTTTCCTTAGCTGCGGAGGACTGGCTTAGAGAACAGTTAAGCTATCTGGACATCCATAAATCCATGGGTCCTGATGGGAGGCACCCACGGGTGTTGAGGAACCTGACAGAAGTCCTTGCCAGGCCCTTCTCCATCATCCTGGGGAATAGGAGAGGTGCCTGGGGATTGGAGGAAGGCAAAAGTCACTCCAGTCTTCAAAAAGGGCAAGAAGGAGGAGCCAGGTAACTCTAGACTGGTCAGCCTCACCTCTATCCCTGGAAAGGTGGTGGAACACTTTATCCTTGACTGTCCCTGGACATATCATAGACTCGTAGAATAGTCAGAGTTGGAATGGACCTTAAAGATCATCCAGTTCCAACCGCCCTGCCTGGTAGGGACACCTTCCAATAGATCAGGTTGCCCAGGGCCCCATCAAGCCTGGCCTTAAAAGCTTCCAGGGATAGTGCTTCCATAACCTCTCTGGGCAACCTGTTCCACTGTCTAACCACACTAACAGTGAAGAACTTCCTCCTAGTATCTAATCTAAATCTACGCTCCTCTAGCTTACATCCATTTCCCCTGGTTGTATTACTATCTGACCTCCTAAAAAGTCCTTCACCAGATTTCTTGTAAGCTCCTTTCAGATACTGGAAGGCCACAAGAAGGTCTCCTCAGAGCCTTCTCTTCTCCAGATTGAACAACCCCAACTCTCTCAGTCTGTCCTTGTAGGAGAGGTGCTCCATTCCTCTGATCATTCTATTGGCCCTTCTCTGGACTCGCTCCAGCACCCCCATATCCCTCTTATAATAGGGGCTCCAGAAGTGGAAGCAATATTCCAGGTGGGGTCTCACGAAAGCAGAGTAGATGGGATGAATCACTTCCCTCGACCTGCTGGCCACGCTCCTCTTGATGCAGCTTAGGATAAGGTCGGCCTTCTGGGCTGCAAGAGCACACTGGCGGCTCGTGTTGAGCTTGTCATCCACCAGCACCCCCAAGTCTCTTTCCTCAGGGCTGCTCTCAAGCCAATCTTCACCCAGCCTGTATCAGTGTTTTGGGTTGTCCAAACACAGATGTAGGATCTTGTACTTGGTTTTTTTGAACTTCATGAGGTTGGCATGGGCCCACCTCTCCAGAGGTTGTAGTATCCTTCTATGGAGGTATTCCAAACCCGTCTGGACACGCTTCGGTGTGACCTGGTCTAGGGAATCCAGCTCTGGCAGGGGGGTTGGACTAGATGATCTTTTGAGGTCTCCAACTCCTAACATTCTCTGATTCGGTGATTCTGTACCTTAGATCATCAGATGACTGAAATTCTTCATTCAGCTATGGTTCTCAACTCACACATGCCTCTGTACTATAAACTGAGTAATTAATCTGCTGTGGGCAGCCCAATCCTGGTTCTCTCTTTGACATCATGAATCATTCTGGAGCACCTAACAGGTAGTATTTTGTATGCAGCCTAGGACATGGAGATCACCTAGCTGCCAGGTTTGCTGAGAGCTGATGGATATTAATTATATGCCAGGATACTCAGAATGTACACTCAACTGTAGTAGCATAAATGCTCCTAACCTGCCACATATTTCAATTCTAGACTTAAAATACTTAATGTTAATGAATCCTTTCTTTTTATCATGGACTGTGAAGCATGCATTAGCCCAACAAAAATGTTTTTCCAACTCTTGGGTGTATAATTTAAAAAAAAATTCAAACCTTCTCTGGCTTTAAAAGTCCTTTACAACGAACTTCAAGGTTCATCATAATACTGTTGTTAGTATCAAAGAAGTTTGTGAAATATATCTTTACTCTGATGAGAATGCTATGAGCAAACGAATGTATCCAGACTCTCCAATTATGTTAACTGTATTCTTACTATATAATTCTTAAAATCAAGTAACTGTGAAACCTATAAACATTCTAAAATAGTATCTGTAACAATAGATTACATATGAATGAACAGATGAGCTGCAAATATAGTATCCAAATGTGACACGTACAGAAGAAAATTTTAGTCTGCCTTTAGAAAAAAATCTGCTTTAAACACAGATTTTTAGTGGATGTTTTCTGTACTTGTTCCAGGTGGAACTTCCCCTTCCTTTTATTAGTATGGAAAAAGCTTCATGTAGGATCTGATAGTGTTTAAATATTATATTAGGAATCAAGCATCTTTCCTAAAATGTGTTTTACAAAATAACCCCCAACGAGCTACACAGTGTACATGTGACATATTGTCCTGCAGCATTCATTTTGTAGTTAGCAGAAAATTAGAATCTCGTATTTCCATGGTGACAGAGACCTATACATTAGACTACTCCTTACTCCTAGATGCTGATAGCTGAACCATTTGTTCTGTATTTCCAATACCAGGACCTGCTGTTATTTTTTTTTTTTTGTGTGTGTGTGTGGTGTTCAAATATTAAGACAGGGAACTAAAGTTTCCCCAGAGTTCTTGGAGGACCTCTTGCAAGCTTCTTGCTGTGGACCACTGCTTCTTTTTGCCTATGCAGTCTGTTGTAGGAGAGCAGCAAGCAGCCACACAATCTAGCACAGGGAAATGAGAACATTCATGCTTCAGCCACTCAATACTTCTTTCTGCATAATCTAGTAGTTATGAACACCTTCATAATGAGAACACGGTCAGGTGTGTTTCAAGAACCAGCAGTTCAGGGAATTCTTACTTACAGGGAGAACTGTCTGAGGGAAAACTTTGATGGTGCACAAGCCAGTCTACCCTTCTAACTTCAAAATGTAATGTGAATTGTTAAGGATGCAGGTGAAGTGACATAAATTATAGTTCAAGGGCCTGTCCTGAAATTTGACTCACTCTAAACATGACAGATTTTCAAGCCTTTAGAGATCCCATTGGGTCCTGCAAATTGCTGGTTAGAAGTGTAAACTGCTTTGAAAGCAATAAAATATTTTTCATTCACTAGATGAGGCGAGATGCTGCCTGATAAAGTTAATTATTTCCATTTCCCTCTAAGAACTGAGACATTAGTGAATGGAAGCAATGCTACAGATTAAATAAACCTGAATTTGAATGGGGCAATTATCTACTATTAAAAAAACCCACCATAGAACACTAACATAACAAATTCTGAGAGGTATCTGTATCATCATATATACCTAAGAAGACATACTTTGTTGATTTTTTTTATCCTAGCCTTTACATATAAAAATCCTTTAGTACAAGTATAGTGGCCTACAATGCCTCTTTTCTCTGTGTGTTCTACCAGAGTCTTAGCAACTCTGTAGTCCAGTCTTTCCTTCTTGGGATCCTCACAGCAGATTAGTCAGTATCCAGATGCAATTTCCAGTTTATCTTATTCTTCCTCTGGTGAGGACATAATGCCTGAGCTTCAATTACAGAGCTTTCTCCATACATCAAGGTCTCTTGTAAGGTTTTCTCCTCTAACGCAAGATAGTGAACTCCATGGTGACCCACAATCAACACAATTTTCCTGCAGCATTTTGTTTCTTCTCCTGTTAGTTTTGAGCTTTCTGGCTGACACATCTATCTTCTTCAGGCTGGAAATGGCAGTCTGCCCTGCTGCCAGATTCAGCAAGTCGCTTGTCCAGTTCCCCAGGTCACTCTGGTCCTGTCTGGAAATTGTGCTTGTGGTAGAGGTAAGTAAAAATGACTGCAAAGTGAAAAGTGAGCATTATGAACTTTAAACAATGACTGTTATTTAAACTCTGGTTTGAAATGGAGCTTTGATCAACATCATCAGTTAGCAAAGTGATCATTAAGCTGTTGAAATATTAAATGGATGAACAACAACAGAATTGTGTTCAGGAAATTTCTATGAATGTCCCTTCTGAACAAAGCTAAATGCCAAGCCCAACAGCTAAAAAGCATATATTCACAGATTTCTGAGAGGTGGCAAATGTACAACTAACCTTGTAATCACAAATCTTTATGTCAAATAAGTATGAGAGACTATGAAGAAAAAATTCACAAGTAGGAAAAAATATGCAATATTTTAGTATAAATAATGCTGTTTAAATGAGGTTTCGTCAAAAGCAGCATTAGAACTATGGTTAATTAACATTTTCTTTAAGTAGTTTAAGGTATGAAGCTTCTCACAAATGAAATATATGGGCAGCTGCAAAAAAAAAATCTAACCGTCTATGAAGATTAAAACCAGTGTTGCTACAGTCTGCAATTTTGTAAGTCTAGAAAGCATGTGCATTAATATAAATATGTTTTAATGAAGGCAGCAAGGCTACAGTGAAATGATGAGCATGCTTTACTAGCTCATACAGAAGATCACTGCTCAGCCAGGAGTACCCTCTCAAGACTGCCTGAGCCTTTTGTTCTTGAGCAGTGAAATACCAGCAGGGACTACGTTCAACATAACAATCAAGAAAGTGATGGAGCAGTTCTAGCTTTGCATTTTCACATGTAGAAGCCAAATTAAGGGGAAAGAAGAATAAAATATATACTGAAGCTTACATTTCCATCATAGGTTGAGCTGTCTGGATATTCCCCTCACAGAATAGTTTCCCATCAGAGAAGACTGCTTCTACAGAATTGGAACTTTTTTCAAGGGAAAATATGGGTTTCATCCAAAGGTGCAGTGAGTAATTACTGGAATATTTACCTTTCACAGTAACATAGTGACTCGAAATGAAACAATACCAGAACATAATTCTACTGCCTTAATCAGAAGTCGCTGACATCAAAGAAATGTAATATTTGGTAGGGTCAAAAATTGGTTTTGGTGCATTTGGAATTCAGAAGCTTTCCATTCCCACTGAGGTAATTGAAAAGTTTGCTATATGGAATAGTAGTAAAAGTGGGTAGCACACTACAAATTTTCTAAACAAAGGTGTATTTGTCACAGAGCAGGGGTGTAATAGGAATTTTCTAGAAGTTCTTGAGAACTATGACAACAAAGGTATTGTCAGAAATGGACTGAATTACCCCACTGAAAACAAGAACCCACTGGGAGGGAAGTGGGAAATTGTGTTGCCTGCAGTTGTGCCAGTGGTGGTATTAAGCCCTCACCATACCCACCTGGTTGTATCAAGGTGTGCAAGAAAACTAGGGGAGAAGAAGCAGAGTTTCCTCCATGCCAATAGAAAGTTGACTTAGATGGGAAATAGGTCGATACTGAAGAACAAATTATCTCCTCTGCACTTCTAAGGGAGAGAGCATCTCAGGAACAGTCATCTGCCTCTTCCAAATAAGAGCATAACATGTACAAAGGAATAATGTGCTCTGGAAAAAGACTATACCTCACTTAATGGTGTTTTACACTGATTTTTTTTCTCTGCTAATAGCATTTATCCATCTCCTCTGTTATGAGTTCAAAAGAAAGCCACATAAAAGAGAACTGGAGACTAAATTGTCCTACAAATAACTATCAGAAGACAAAGACAAAGAAATCTGAACTAGAAAGCTGCAGATACTGTGTAAGAAAGTAATGGCTGATTCATAAGCAAGACAACAGTCTTGATTTAATTGTGATGAATGAATATAAATGAATTCTTATTTTCATCCTCCCACTGCTTTTTTGTCTCTGAATTATTAAGATACAGATTGTAACAGGAGAAGGGAGAAGGAACGTAAAGGAAGATATTTTATATACACACTGTAATAGGAAATAGGTAAATAACATTCTGATATCTCTTGAATTGTTGTCACAAGACTTCATAGGGTGATAAATGGGTGATTAGCACAGAGGAAAGAAGCTATCACAGACATTGGGAAGCAGAAAAATAGATGTGAGAGGAATAGGGGGCTGGAAAGCAGAGCAACAAAGTCATTACAGAAAATAATGTCAGAGGGTTGTTTTCAACAGAAGATTCCAGATGCAGCCTCACCAGGGTACAGTAAAGGCAGAGAAGAACCTCTCTTGACCTACTAGCGACGCCCCTTCTAATACACCCCAAAGTCCCATTGGCCCTCCTGGCCACAAGAGCATACTGCTGCCTCATGCTCATCCTTCCATTCATCAGGACCCCCAGGTCTCTTTCCCCTTCATTGCTCTCCAACAGTTCAGTTCCCTACCTATACTCATACAGGGGGTTGGTCTTTCCCAGGTGCAAAACTCAACACTTGACCTTGTTGAATTTCATTCAATTTCTCCCTGCCCAACTCTCCAGCCTGTCTAAGTCTCGCCGAAAGGCAGCACAACCCTCCGGTGTGTCAGCCACTCCACCCAGTTTAGTGTCTTCAGCAAACTTGCTGAGAGCACACTCTGTTCCCTCAGCCAGGTCGTTAATGAAAAGATTGAAAAGTACTGGTCCCAGTACCAACCCCTTAGGGTCTCCACTAGACACAGGCCTCCAACTAGACTCCATCCCATTGACCAAAACTCTCTGTCTTCTGTCCTTCAACTAGTTCACAATCCACCTCTCTACCCAATCAGCCAGAGCACACTTGCTCAGTTTAGTCGCAAGGATGCTGTGGGAGACAGTGTCAAATGCTTTACTGAAATTGAGATAAAACACATCCACTGCTGCAAGTTGAAGCATAGGAAGTTCCATGTTAAATATAAAAAAAATTTTCCCCAGTTGAGGTGCCAGAGCACTGGAACAGGCTGCCCAGAGAGGCTGTGGAGTCTCTGTCTATAGAGAGATTCAAAACCCGTCTGGACATGTTTCTGTGTGACCTGGTCTAGGGAATCCTGCTGTGGCAGGGGTGCTGTTCTAGATAATCTTTCAAGGTGCCTTCCAACCCCTAACTTTCTGTGATTGTTGGTGAAAGGCTAGGCTAACAAAGTTACACTGGAGGACAGAAACCATTAGAAACTCTCAGACAAATAAACTACTTGTAGCTCACAATCTTTCATATGTAACTGACATGAAAGGCCTTTGATGCTGGGACAAAGAAATATCGATTAGTGAAGGAGTGTTAATAACTAATTCAGATATTAATTGACAGTACTACCCTCTAAGGCCATTGTGCATATGGATAATATACTACCACATAGTCATGATATTTATATGAATTTAATGATATTTTAAATGAAATATGGTATTCTCATCTGTTCAAATATATGCTTTTTGTTGGTTTTGCTCATTGTAGATATTGTAGTACTGAGTAATGTATAAATCAGTTATGATTAGGAAAATATTGTTGAAAAGATAATTCATAATTAACCTATGTTTTCTATAGCTCACAAAACCAGGCAAGTCCATTTTACAGACAGGATTTACAGATAAAATGTGTGTTTCCAGTAGTTTATTGAGTTTCTTCAACCAAGAAGCAGAAGTTTCTTTCTCTCCTCTAGACACCATATGCTGCTGGGAAAACATACACAGTAATCTTTTGTTCTGGTGATTTTTCTGGGCTCTTTCTATCTGATCAGCTTCATCCTAGCTGTTGTTGCTATGGCTTACAAATAACAGAATCAAGCAACCACAGAAGAAACAGAGGAACGAAACTCCAGAAAGTAACTGAGGTAAATAGCCTCTGCCTCTTAGTGGATAAATTGCCAATAAAAACTAGCTGTCTTTAAAGAGCTAAAGATAATCCACAGCATCTCAGAAAATAAAAGAAAAACCTGAAGCTAACAATAGGCAAAAGAGAAAGGAAGAAGAGGATAAAGCCATCTTCCATAGGCTGTTTATGTTACATTCTTTTATTCCAGCTGCATAACACTTCTTTCTGCAAGTAGTGAACAAATAATATCCTCTCAAAAGTCAGGAGGAGGATGGATGGATAGCAGAAAATCAGGATTATTAAAAACGGTCCCCAAAATGAAGCAGCAGAAGCTCTGCCTTATACCATTTTTAAATAAAAAAAAGCCACCAAGTCACTATAGCAGTCCTACTTTGGCTAAGAAATCTATAATTAAGACTTGGCAGAAGGAGAAATATTGCTTAGTACAGTTAGTTTATCTAGGGTTTGGGGTTTTTTACTTGTGATAAGAAGTTTGAAAAATGCAAAATATTTAACACTGAATAAAAGCTTTGTTCAAGACCCCAGCAGAGCAGACAAACTTGAGTGATATTAATTCAGTGCAATATCAAAATCTACAAGAAATAATAACTGTAGAATCCTTGCCTAGAGAATCCAGCCAGAATCCAGCCCTAGAGAAGTTTTCAGAGTAAGGTGTTGAAAACAGTGATAATAATATCAAAAATAATAATCCCTGTTGCTGAGGAGGCTGAAAACTGTGGAAAGCATGCCTCTGTGCAGAAGACAGCTTCTGATGTCATTTAGGATGTCCCCAGAGGTTCAAACAGCTGCCAAGGGACAGAACCAGAGCAGGAGATAATTCTAGATCTGCAGCTGCTGCTAGAGTCCCTAGGGACAGCCCAAACTGAAGAGGCTACCCAGTTAGGAAGATGCAAGTGGTTGCAGATTTGCTCTTTTGAAAGTTGAAAGATTAGAGTGTTATGCCTCTAAAACTGTACTTACCTCTCAATAAGTTGCAACCCAAGCAGCCTCCCGAAGAGGGACCCCTCATTCCCCTGAGTACACAGAATCTTGTCAAATGGAGACATTTTCATCTGTCCTACCTTCCTAAGGCTCCTTCAGCAGTCAGTGGAGACACAGCCAAGGTGATCAACAGGAAATGAGACATACTTGTGTTAAAAACAGACAACGAATATAGACCAGATAAATTGATCTTACTTCTTTCTATTAATTATGAAGTGAGCAATTATGCAATGACAGGTCTGTGTGTAAACATCTACAGCACAATTGACTTTTAGTCAGGCTGAGGCTTTGAGTTCAATAAAAGGCCAATTTCTATTACAAAAGCACCTTCAATTTTCTGTCTATTGTATCGAAGATCACATAGTTAGGTATCTGAAAGAGGCTGCATATTTTTTTCCCCGCTGACCTGTCTTTCCAAAACACGGGTGAGTATTTCAGCCATCAACATTACCTGTACAGTTTAAAGCTGTTGGTCATTGTCTTTAGATCCCTTTTTATTTTCAAGAAATCATTGCTGAGCAATTATATTTGATGTTTTTTCTGCTAATATACACATGCATTGTATGTAGGTATATCTCAACATGTCTTTGTTCTTGCTGCAACATTTTTTTTAGTTAAATCTAATAACTGGCATAGGTACATATGCAAATTCACAGGAAAAATATCCATAAACTCTTTATAATTCAATTTTCAAGACAAAATATTTGAATTTTACAGGGAATATAAAGAGGGGAAAAGAGGTAAAAAAGAAAAAAGAAAAAGAGAGAAAAATATAAAAACCAGTAATGCAATAAAGGAAAAAATAGATCTAGTTATATCTCGTTATAAGCAGATTAGGGTCACACTTCAGCTGCTCTTGTATTAACATGCAAACTAATTAAAATCTGACTGCTTCATCTCTTTTCTTTTTTATCTCTTTTTATGTGCCTATGAAAACAAAAAAAGGAAAGTTGTAAAGTTATAAGAAGAAGGATTATTTTAGGCCTGTTACAGGAAATTTCATTTTTAAACTTTCCTCAGCTAAGCTTTTGTATTTAGTTCTGCATTTATGTTAGCACACTTCAGAGTAAATTCGAGATCTAGAGAAAAATATGGCACACATATATGCACAGACATACATACAACTATATTTATGTGTGCAAACGTACACGTGGGTGCTTTCTCTTCAAGTACTTAGTATGGATGTTACAGTTTTATACTCAGATTTGCAGACATTTATTTTAACAGAGGTGAACATGGCCAGTCAAGAAAACTAGTTCCTATCTTTGTATTTACTTCACCCTGACTCCTTTTAACTTCTAAGTATGTAGGAGGAGGTAATTATGAAATGTCAGCCATGCCCAGAAATCTCAGCAGGGATAAACAGGATTTTCACGATGAACTTCAAATATAATAAGAGTCAGTTAGTTTTCAAAGGTCATAAGGATATGTTTTCACCTGTCAACTTTTAGAATTCTGCTATGGAGTTTGTTGTTGACATGTTTGAATATTTTCCTTTGAATCAGTTAGAGTGAGAGCGACACATATCTGTGACCTTTTTGTATAGATTCTATGTTAGCACCTTTACTGCACAACATGATGAGGATTTCGATTGAGTTCTATGTATCTCAGTCTCTGATAATGTATTTTAAGCTATACAAACAGCAAATTAATTTTTATTAGTAAGCTTTCACGAATCTATATATAAGCATATTTTATTTGTGTATTTATAAGAGGATGTGTGAATGTTTACACACACACATCCTTACATCAGAAAGTTAAGAAAAAAATTATACTGAAGTGGTAGAAGTAGGTGGTGCCCTTACTAATAAACTGATTTTAACCCGTGTAGGCATATGTCCCACTGGCAAACTGAAGGCTTGTATTAAAAAAGACACAGGACTACTTCCTGTATCAAAATGCATATGCTCAGTAATCACTGGAGAAGATTCTAAGTCCTGTGTAATTATATTATAAAGCCACTATACCAAATGAACCTTATTATCATCTTAAATGAACTGATGAAGGGTTTTTATCTATGAAGTAGAAATACTTACTATGAGAATGGTTAGTGACCTTAATGTGCACAGGGATGAAATCTCCTCTGAGTTTCAGGCACCATGAATTCCAGTAAAACTACTGTAAAGCTCAGCTTAGAAGTAGTAAATCTTCATTTAAAAAACTCATGAATTCAAGTGCATTTTGTTCTTCTTTGCTTGGGAAAAACCTATGGGTATAAGAGCTCACAAATTAACAATTTTGAAAATAATGTGTCTGCTTCTACATAACCCAGGTTTTAAAATCATCTCAATATGCCTTCTTCCTTAAATACTTATGATAACAAACTTCTTTTGTAGTAACAAATAATGTTTATTTGAAGACAAAAATTCACAGCATAAATTCTAATATCCTTTTGTGTTGTGCTTTGCACAAATTATAGCTATATTATTGATCATTTTGTTAGTTTAGAGGACATATTTTCATTTGAACTTATGTAAAATGAGCAGTTCACTGGTACCTGAGAAGTCTAAACATAGTTACATCAGAAAAGTACCAGTAAATTTTCTAGTGTGCAGAGGATGTAAATCCTTCTTATTTAACAGGTTAAAAGACAACATTTAAGCACAAATTACTTTTTTAATACCTACACATATGAAGAAAATTAAGATGTAGGACTTGTGGAACTGAATTTGACCAGCAGCAATCTTTCAGAAAATGGAGCAAACCACAGCTAAATCCGTGCATTTACTGAAGACTGTAGGACCTCAAATTCTTACTGGCACCATCTGGGACAAACCCACAGTTAACATTTTCACTGCCTTTCTCCATTCCCATCAAGATGTTTCTGGTCTTTGCTCAAACTTTAGCTTGAAGATGCTTGGAAAACTTCCTAACACAGAGGCAAAGACACTGTAAGTATCAAGTTGAGGAAAAAGTTACTGTCAAATTACATATGTAATAGCAGATGGTCTATTCAAAAGCAGAAACCACTAACGTGACAAACCCTGAAGGAGCTAAGCCAGTAAAAAAAGAATGATAACAGTTCATTTCCATCTGCAAAGGCTCCAGAGGAATGCTTTTTCCCCTTTCTATGACCTTATGGAGAAAAGAAGCAAGGGACTTAAGCGTGAACTGGACAACCAAACATACTGTGTCTTCCCAGCTCCATCTTTACAGAATTTATCAGAGTTTCTCAGCCTTATCAAAACTGTCTCAAAATGGAACAGTAAGGGGGAAAAAAAGGTAAGGGGAAAAAAAAAGAAAACAAAACCTACACCAAAAACCAGCTATACAAGGAGTCCAGGTGAGTCAGCCTTGTAGTCAAGGTAATAGAGCCTAAACTTCAACATGTGTTGCAAAGCACTGCAAAGGGATCATGTTTACATGTCTGAAGTTTTTTAAATGAAATATCAACATACTACTTTATTATGCTAAAACTCCTCCATTCAAGCCCTTTGCCTAGACTAGATTCTTTGATAACAAAGAATTATTTGGTGTTTTTTGATAACACAGACAAAATGTGATTTCACATTTTTGATATACTTTGAAGCACACCAATTCTATGAAAAAGTCAGAATCTAAGAATCCTTTCCTAGGACCTCTGTCTGGGTGTAAGTGAAGATTTGTCACATCTTCTCAAGTTTTCTCCGTGTAAGGCAGTTGTCACAGAAACTTGTGGGGTTTTTGCCAAGCACAACCTAAGATCACAGAACTGGTCATACTGGCTGAGCTTATTGAATTAATCCTATTATTAAGCCAAATACATCATGACCTGATGTAACAGTTTTTTCCACACTGTTGCCTAAAATGTTTGTAAATGTTTATTGTTCCTGTTGTTTCTTTTGACATTCTGTATCACTCTTCTTTTTCTTTCCTTGTTCCTTTCTTTCTTGGCCACTAATGCTTTCTTATTTCAATGACCATTTTCTCTTCTGATAAGCTTTCTGGAAGCTTCAGCCTCTTTCCACCTTACTTCTTTACAGCCACCTCACTTATTGTTCCTCATAGTTTCTATACCACTTGACGCTTTTGTTCCCTCTGAACGGTGAGACTCTTGCTGGCTTCCCTATTTGAGTTTTTTCCCTGGCAAATGTCCACAAGGGTTTGGGAAATTACACGCCTTCTCGTACACAGGCTTACAAAAGAAGGAGTCTGCATGAATTTCTGATGTCTTCCTGAAAGTAATCCCAATAAAAACAAACAAGCAACAATGTATACTCATATTTGCTAGTTGTTTCCAAGTAACATATTTCCCATGCAAGAAGGAAGTGATATTACATTCAACTTAGTTAAAATAAATGTGCTGTATGGACTTTTTAATAGCAAGCTCCCCTTCCATTTTGCTGAAGGTTTTAGAGGTTCTGTATTATTATTCCTTATATGTAGGTTGAACACTCTTTCATATTAATTAATCTGCTTAATTTCATTCTTACATAATTACATCCTGAAATAATATAAATATGAAAAAATTAATAAATGTGGCCCAGCTGCTTGATGAAATAAACTTCACATCTATCTTTTTTATATATTTTTTTTTTTTTGCTTAGGAGTAGGAAGGGCATGTCTTTCATATTTTTACTAATGTAAAAGGAGAGGATCTTTCATAATCCTGCCAAAACATAAATCCTGTAGTCTATTAAAGACTAGAAGTCACATCTGTATAAAAATGACAAAATACATCACAGTGAAATTGACAGAACAGATATAATGCAAAGGAGATGTGGCTTAATTAGAGCTCCCTCCCTAGATAGACTGAGCTTGCCAGTGTAATTCTAATTATTTCTGTCTATTAAATCTCCGATCACCTATTACTATTGCTATATATCACATCAGAAAAGTACTCCCTTCAGGAAGGCATTGCCATTTTTAACAAGACTATATTACAATGTATTCCCTTATCATCAGAACTGCTGCCAAAATGTTAAATAAAAAAATTGTTACCTTGCAGAACACTACATCCAGATGTAAATCTGGAATGGTTAAGGTCAGGAACATGGAAATATTCATTTACTAACTGCTAGAAGTGACAGGCAAGTCTCAGTACTCCAGAGAAACCTATGGTGTTACCTTTGCTTAAACCAAAGGAGTGTCTGCCTATCTTTCTTTTTTTTCTTACTCATCATTTCTCAGTTGTGATACAGAGGTTGGTGTCACTTCATCGACGTCTTTACTTACCATATCCTTCTGTATCATCCAGGCTTTCTGCATCCATGCTGTATATTCCAGGGAAGAGAGGGAAACAATGTCATGCATTCCTAAGTACGCATATACATTTGTGATAGAACTGCTGCTCTGTGAGGCGGAGTCCTTCAGGAGATTATCTGCAGTCTCCTTTCTGCTGCTTCAGCAGCAGCCTGAAGGACAGAAACATTTGCCTTTTCAAGCTGTATTCTTTGTTCAAATGTTTCTCTTCCCAGGAAAAAGACATAAGCCTGATCTCAGGTGTTTTGTGGGATATGTTCAATATACAAATAGACAATTAGGCCATGTTGGACTGGTTTCATAAAATGTCAGAGAAATGTTTTATGAGGTCCAACCCCAGCTGAAGAAGAAGGTATGATATAATTTTTTTAAAGGAAGACTTATTAACTATTGAAACATAACATGTGTCAGGATGTTTCAATCAAAGCAAATAATGCTTTAGATGCCATCATACTTTCTTTGTTGCTGAATAATGAAATGAAAAACCATGTTTGTTGCTTGATTATGAATGTCTTAAATAAAATGAAATGGTTTCACAGATGTTATTCAGCTTTCACTTAATGTAAAATATCCGTCATTTAAAATTTTAAGTTTCTGTAGGTAGAATACATGTAGTCTTAGTATACATTAACTATAAAACCTGCATAATAAGCAATCAGCGTTTGTCTTGAGGGAGACCTGAGCAGAAACACAAGGAATACTGCAAAGTAAAGAGATCAGTAAGCCTTTTTTTAATTCATTTTTTGTAATAATGTTTGCACTGCACACCCATACATTTATTTTTTTATTTGACCAACTAGATTGTCTTGCAACATGTCTGACAGTACAACTAGGAAATTGAAATCAAGTCCCGACATCAAGCAATGCCAGGAGAAATAAAACAAAAAAGGGCGTAGCCTGGTGCAGAAAGATTTAGACTACTGAATGGATAATAAATAAAGTTCTGGTATGCCACTGTTACAGATTAAACAAGGATATTTTTCAGCAACCATCAATGTTCAGTATTAGCAACAGAAATAATTATGACAGTTCTCAATAAACACAGTTTATATTACCAGCCTTAAGCACTTTTTACCCCATGAAAGAGAGATGACATCATGCATGTTACACTCCAGCATACAGTGCCCACAGTCTTCAATTTTATTTCCAAATCAAAGTCCATTTCATCATGGAATGTGTTAACCAGCCCTAGAATGCTGGGGGGTGTGGTATTATTTGTTTTCCAAATAAGCCAATTATTTTAGTCACTATATTACACAGTGCAACAAGATTATACTGCTTTTAATGAGGACTCTCAATATTATGAAAATTCTTCCATTTTGTGTGGACAAAATATGTGCTGAAATTCAAACATAAGGTAAGCACCCTAATCAACTTTGTTATTATTCTCTAACTCTCAAAGCCAAGCAATATTTCAGAATGTTAGAAAAAAAAAGAATTTATAACTTTTTCACTGTATCATATATATACAGACTTATCCTGAGGTAAAAGAACAGAATTGCCCCCAAATTGAGCAGAAAATTTGATCCAGGTCCTTTTCATCTTTTGTGAGTACTCTAATGCAATGACTAAAAAAATAACACCTCTTCCAGAGTTCTGCAATTCCAGTTTTATCTTTGTTTTCAAGACAAAGACATATTTGAAGACAAGTTTCTATTCAAATAGAGTGCAACAATAAAGGCCACAGGTTTGGAATTGTTAGTACTTTTTTGCATATTCACTTCATCAGATCAGAAACTGGAAATAGATTATACAACACAAAAATCATGTTCATTGTTATATGACTTCATCATGATAATTAATGCCACAATGAAACTTTGCCCTTCTGCAGCCAATAACATTCAGAAAGTAGATTTATGTTTTTCTTGAAGAGGTATGAGAGCTTTAAGGATGCCTGTAAGAAAACAGCCCACATGTAGAAATAGCTGGGTCAGTACTGGGACTGGTACTTTTCAATCTATTCATTAATGCCCTGGATGAGGTAACAGTGTGCTCTCAGCAAGTTTGCTAATGATACTAAACTGGGTGGAGTGGCTGACATACTGGAGGGTTGTGCTGCCATTCAGCGAGACTTAGACAGGCTGGAGAGTTGGGCAGGAAGAAATTGAATGAGATTCAATAAGGCCAAGTGTTGAGTCTTGCACCGGGGAAAGACCAACCCCGTGTATGAGTATAGGTTGGGGACTAACTTGTTGGAGAGCAGNTTCATCTATGCTTTTAAATATGTGAAGGGTGGGTGTCAGGAGCATGGGGTCAGGCTCTTCTCACTGAAGCCCAGTGACAGGACAAGAGGAAATGGCTGTAATCTGAACCATAGGAGGTTCCTTGTGAATAGAAGAAAAAATATTTCCTAGTGAGGGTGACAGAGCACTGGAAGAGACCGCCCAGAGAGGTTGTGGAGTCTCCTTCTATGGACATATTCAAAACCCGTCTGGATGCGCTTCTGTGTGACCTGGTCTAGGGAATCCTGCTGTGGAAAGGGGTTTGGACTAGATGATCTTTCAAGGTCCCTTCCAACTCCTAATATTCTGTGATTCTGTGGAAAAAACACTGGTACCCAGCGCAGCAAAAATCCTTCAAAGAACACAGATCTAGACAGAACATTCCCCCAGATTTGCCAGAATCTTGCCCTCACTATTTTATTATGTCATAGCTTTGTGTCTTGTCATGTTATTCTATTATACCCTTGGAATTACATCCAGTATATATTATCCATCCTCTACTGAACAAGAGCATGTCATATGCTGAAACTACCAAGTTCTCACTAACCAGGTGTTTGGAGTTCCAGAATCCCACTGACAGCCAGCACTGGGAAGGGTATCATTGTCTCTTGAAGACTAGCAGCAACAGACAGGTATTAATGCACCACTCCCCTGGGCAAAATTATGGTGATGGAGCTGTTGCTTCTCAACAAATGGAGAGAATCACAGTTCAACAGCCTGCTCCAAGTGACATCAGCAGCAGCAGCCTCCACCAGGGTCACATAATGGGACAGGACATTGCCTCTGCCTCTGCCATGACTTTTCTTCCCAAATAGCCCACATGCTCGTGCTGAGATGTGCTCTGGAGTCATAACAATAGTGTATCCATGAAGTGCAAATTTCAGCAGCAGCACATTGGGTATCCATTAGCATGAAGGTCTGCTGGCCAAAGGCAAGTGGGCAGCCTACTGGCTGCTGTCATGGTGTGGCCTGTGGGACATCATTCGGGCAGGGAATGGGAATACGGGAAGCAGATGGTGAATAAACTCGTGGATTCAGTGATTAGGATTCAATTTTGACCTTAAGACTGCTCTTGAGCACATTCCAGTAACAGGGTAGCTACTTGGCCAGTAATACTTCTTAAAGCTGAAAATACACCCTAAGTATGAGCTCTTTGCATTGATCTTTATATCAAAAAGAAGCACTTCACATGAAATCAGTTTTTTAAAATCTTTCTTTAAAAAACACAAGCATTACTCCAAAACCATGTTATAAATGTTAAAAATACTACAAAATAGTAACAGCAAGAATATTCTATTTTTAAAGGAAGATGAGTAGACCAAACAGTTAATTTTTGAGTCTTACAAAGACACTCGTAAAACTCTACTAAAAGCTAAAAACTCTACTAAAATAATCCATACATTTTTTGAATATTCATCTTTTCCAGTGGTATTCTTCCCTTATATTACATACTGTTGTTGCACAAAAGATAGGTAGGGTTTTGACAGACATAAGACATCAAATAATAACCATCAACTTATTATTTTCATTTGTTAACATCAATTTCAGGTCTGTTAAATTCCATGCATAAAGCAGAAAACCTCATAAATTGCATAAATTATTGATCTATGTTACTTTAGTTTTTACTGTTATTACGCTGTAATGTATAACCCTCAGGAGTAGAGAGAACTGATAAAGGTAATGAAAAAGACTATTTAGTCAACCACATCATAGTATTAAATTGCACAAAAATTCAGCATGCAAAACTTATAATCTTTTCAAGTGTTCTAAAATCCAGGCCTATTTCAAGACAAACTAAATCTGCGAGCTGTACATATCCTGGAAACTGAAATTCCTCACTCAGATGGAGAGATGAAGAAAAGAAAGCATAAAAAGTAACAGGTATTCGAGACCTAAGAAGTATATATAAGCCCAAGAAAGAAACTACTATGTGCCGAAATGCAAAGTAATTGCAGTTAGAAGTTCATCATTTCTAACTGCTAAATCTGGATTTCTATGAAGGTCCAAATAGAATTTAGATGCAGAAATTTACAGGTGGAAGCATAACAGTATCTCCAAAAGCAGGAACATCTGAGTTTTGCTGAATGATGCTAATTTTGAAAATTTCTGCTCTGGATCCTCTGTGCTTTTAAATCTACAGCTATTACCCAGACAGAACAAGCACTAGTAGAAGACAATGAAACACAAGGAAAAAAAAAAGCACTTAAAAATACAGAAGTATAATAGCAGTGTCATTAAAGTAGATGACTAAACCGTGTTCAAAGCCTCACAGACAGCATTTACATTCCTAAAGCTCCTTCTGCTGCTGTACGAATTTGTATCTAGGCGACTTGCTATTATTTACAAATATCCCACATTAGTTGCTAATATACTGCAATCAGTTCTTCTTGTAAATAACATAAACCGTAAGGAACCTAGGTACAATTTTATACTATTAGCAAATACGGAGTCTTGGGGTGCTCTCATCACACTTTGTCTGCATGTATATTTTCACATGTGGTTGAACCATTATTTGCAGCATAAATTGTTATTTTTCATTGCTAAGCATTTTGTTCTTCTAAAGTGCTTCTGGTAAGAACAAGAATAAATTTTGCAGTCTCGGAGATCTAACATATAGCAGTCTTCTGTGGTAACACTGCTCAAAAAACAGGGGAACTACCAGCAGCCCGAGACATCCTTGCACTGATATTCTTCTGAATGATTATGAACTTGCTAATCCAGTTTTATGTGTGTAAAGCTTTCCATTTCTTTTGATCCCTTCTGTCTGTGTTCCCAGCTTCCCTGTCTTCTCTTCTACATTAGTCATAGGTGATTATAGAACATCGGTTACAGAGGTTTGGAGATGGTGTTAGGCTCTGTCAAGTGGAGATCTGAGGGAATCCCTAGCACACACAAAACTTTCTGGGACTAAACAATGAACCTTTTTATTGGGAAAGCTAGATTACAAACCTTCAGAGGTATAGGAAGATTAGTAGTTTAATTATGCTATTACCAAGGTACATTCTAAGGGCTGCTTGCATACATCCAGAGGTGGATTTGCACAGAAATAAGGAAAGGAAAAATAAGGCACAGTTACTAAAATCAGAACCCTCAGGCGTATCAATCACACAACAAGACATCTAAAGGCTCTGTCTATGCATAGCACTCAGTGAAATTATTTCATTTGCAACTGCCTACTCCAGTTTAATTTTAATGAAATAAATCTAATTAAATAGTTTAATTAATAAGATGCTCCTCAAGATTTCCTTATTGCATTCACAGTGTCTCAGAAGTAGTCCAGATTATTTTGTGAATGCCAAATCACAGAATCACAGAATATTATGAGTTGGAAGGGACCTTGAAAGATCATCTAGTCCAACCCCCACTGCCACAGCAAGATTCCCTAGACCGGGTCACACAGAAGCACGTCCAGATGGGTTTTGAATACCTCCAGAGAAGGAGACTCCACAACCTCTCTGGGCAGTCTCTTCTAGTGCTCTGTCACCCTCACTGTGAAAAAATAAGAATTTTATAGAAACATACTCTTCTGTTATCACAACAGCCAGTGGTGAAACTGGCACAGAAAAATATAGCTTGAAACAGCATGAGCTGCTACTTCTTATTTTTTGACACTAGATCTCCCAATAAGAAAAAATTAACAAAACCATACATTCTGGATAACTAACTTCTAAACATAAATACAGACTGCTATTAAGGCATACTTCTCAAAATGAATCCATGCACAGATCAACAGTGATAGTTTACAACAAAGATAAATAACAAATGCTATAAATACCATATTTACATGACATAAGTAGCTGGAATCGAAAAGATGTACAGAAGTAATTGTCAACCCCAAAGCCACTTTATTTTCTACTTTGAAAATATGACATTTTCTAATATTAAAAAATACATTAAAATCTTTGTCAACATTCAAGACTGTTCTACACAGTAACTGTAATGCTGCTCATTTGTGACATGGTTTAATGGTGATTTGAAGGTACTGACTTAACGCAATGTAGTCATAGGAACATTTTGAAGGTTAATTTCTGTTGTGTGTGTGTTTTGAAACTGTGGAACTTTTGCTACTTAGCTACTGACTTTGTCCAAGCAGGTATAAATGATTTTGCCTCAGATGAATGCTTGATTTTTGAAATTGGATTTTTCCTAGAAAGGCACAATTACATAGGTAATAATCTAATTAATACCTGTGTAAGCTGTATTGTCAGAGAGGAAACAAACTGTCTGAAAGTAATGATATAACAGATTATGCAGGTAAAAAAGTAGTTCTATATTCCCACATATTTATAATAAATAATTAGTTGTATCTTATAACAGTTTCACTTACAATATAAAAACAATTAATTAAACCACATCTATAGGTGATGGGCAATTGTAATTGTAGCTGTGTTGTAATTACAACATTTCAGCTGGTTAACAATATTTATGCTTGTCAAATGTGGACAGCAACAGCCTTAAATTTTAAAAATGGTTGAAATGGCAATATAGCTCTGGTATGTGATCCTGATACTGAGTACAAAGGTAATTAAACACCAGAACCAAAATCATCTGAGCATTGTGTCCAGGAGTTCACACAGACTGAGAGCAAATTCACTGAGATCAGAACTCCGCTCAGGTCTGCGGATTATAGCCAGTTGTTTTCACAGAAGAACACTGACCAAACTGGCTTCACATTCTGCTTTATGTTTCTTTTTATACATATAAAATGCCATAAATTCCATCTGACTTAAAAATTTTCCAGGTCTACCTGGAGTACTAACTGGTATTTCCCCATTGTAAGATATAATTAGAAGTATAAATACATAATCATGATTCTTTTGGGGTTGATCTTTTTAAATTGCCATCTCATCATCTTTATCATCTAGATCTGAGCATTTCCAAACTGAGAACTCAAAGATCATATTGTTTACAAAGGCAAAATAATTGTCCACTGTTATATCACATATTAGCAGCAGTAACCAGATAAGCATAGTTGCTGAAATTGTAAACATAATGCTGATAGCTGGCTGGATAACTTAGCACATATTGTTGCTGTTAGATGCCCAAAGCAAGGAAATTGGTTCCACCAAATGTGATAATACATAAATGTAAAAAGCAGTAACAATTAACAAGCATTGTAAAATGTGTACTAAATCCCTACAAGCCACAAATTGCAACAAAATTACTGTGAGAGGAAGGGAGGAGACATAACACACCCAAAGGTGTTGCTCCTGCACATGTCCAGGTTGGTCTCTTCAGCACATGGAAGTAGGACATTGAACACTGGCTGCAGCACTGCCTTAAAGAGATAAGTCTGCAAGCGCCTGCAGAGCAGCACCAGTCATACTACACAGAGATGAATTTCCTTGTTCAAGAGGAAGTAGACATTGTGAAGTATTAGCTCACCAAGGTAAATATAACATGTACCATCAGCCACTTTAACCACCAACACTGTGCAACACAGGGCTTTTTAGACACGTGTTTGGCACCACGTTAATCCCTTCTCATCGAGTTCACAATCACCATGCTGAAATGAATGCTCCTTCCTATATGAACAGTCTACTAACATAAAGCTAACAGTTTGGTCACTGCACTTGGCATCACATATGGATACCATGGATATGGGATCATTGTTCCCAAAAAACATTTCGGACTACAAGGCTGCTCAGGAAGTTGACAGTGCAAAAGAAAGCATTCCTAGGGATCAAGATGAGTTGTCATAATTTCTGAAGTACACTCTATGTAAATATGTCAGTCTGAGAAATGATAGCAGATTCTTCATGTGGTATATTTACTAAGGTTGTATAATGGCTATCAGCTTGTTTACAATGAGACAGCTCTAGCAGCAGGCAGAAGTTATAACAAGTGTGGTGATAATTGCACTGTGTTGGACAGCAAAGGTTCAAAAAACCCTGAGAAGCTGACAGATAACTTAGTGGAGTGGCTGGCCTCAACTATCAGCATATCTTTCTTAGTGTCTATACCTGAATTTGCAAAGTCTATTTTACGTAATGTGTAAAAGCTTCTCACAAGAGTTGTTAGTCTATTTTCCTTCTCATAAGACCAACCTGATTTTTCAGGGTCTTTTCTTGTTATACATTTACTCTGCAGATAATATGCACCCTTGTGCTGCTACATAAATTTGAAGATTTCCTTGGCTTCCCCCATGACTACTGCATCTGCGACTAACATTTCTGGCAGTGCTAACCAACAGCAGTGTTATGTATACAGCTTAGTCTCTTGATTTAATTTAAGGGTTTAGAAAGTTGTGCCTGACAAAATATCTTCTTTTTTATCCCTTTGTCAGCTTTGTAGCTGACTCCTTTCCCAAGTGCAGACCTAATCCTTCATGCTGTAGCTACATGACCACAACAAAACAGAACATTAAATCTGTAAACCTTCTTCTTGTAGAGGAAGAATGAGGGAAGAAACTGTTCTGAGTTAAGTTTACTGGCTTCAGCTCAACTGCCAAGAGCAAACTGGGAAGGTGTTCATTTTACAGAAAGTAAAGGATATTAAAGCCGAAAACAGCTGACCATATAACAAGTCCACTACAATCAAGACGAAAATAATATATACTCTGATAATCTGATTTAAAGAGTTGCACATAGGTGTTTGTAGGCACACTAGCTCAAGAGGGAAGAAATCACATAAAAATTCAGTTGTTGAAGGTGAAGTTCAAGTAGTAGACAAGGCCAAAAATGGTTGCCTGAAGTGAGATATTAATGGCCATCCTCCTTCAGTTGCAGTTTTGCCAGTATTTTTTCTCATACAGCTTTTTGTTACACTTCAAAATTTTGTTTGTTTCTTCTTCTTTTAACTCAGCATTTAGTGAGTAAATGTGTCAGAACAATTGATTACTACTTCTGAAAACACTGGGCCAATCTGCCACCTAACACCCACAGCACTATTGATGAAACTGTAGAAACTTTCCTAAGCGTGCACATGATGGGAAAAACTGAGGTTGAACTAGATGATCTTTTGAGGTCCTTTCCAACCCCTGACATTCTGTGATTGTGTGAAATTAGTGTGAACTGGTGAAACTCTTCTGAAGCTGTTTAAGCTAAATTGACTCAAAACCAGCCAGAAGACTGGTCCTCGAGCCCTCCTGAGACACTAACAAGCAGGCCTGGCACAAGAAGTGTACTGTGTTACCAATACAAGGTACAATCCAGTCTCCAGATAGTACTGGACAGAAAATATAGGGCTTTTACAAAAAGGTCTTCAGCCTATTCTCAGGTTCCAAAGACCAGAAATCACTAATTCCTCTCATATACATAGTCAAAAATCTTGCTATCACTATGCTGTTTTTTCTCTGCCTCTGCACAGTACCTTATGGATTCCGGTATTACAGAAAATCATGTTAGTTCCCTGCCATTTAACTTCTTAAACATAAGAAGTACTAGTGCTAGTACAGATATACAAATCATTTTATTCAAGTGTTATGTTTGCAATGCTAGACTTCAGTGCATTGATTTGCAGGCAGTGATCTAGTTGATCTTCTTCTACTACTTTTCACAGAATCACAGAATCACAGAATATTAGGAGTTGGAAGGGACCTGGAAGGATCATCTAGTCCAACCCCCCTACCACAGCAGGATTTTTGAGGACATATCTAGACTGTGGGGAATAGCTTACATTATATACCTTATTCTATCAAGGATTTTACCTTTTTGCAGTAAGTAGAGTCTGCAAACATACAGAGATTTTTTTAAAACAAACAGTAATCTTGTTTCTGTCTGAAACTGAAAGGATACATGTACACATATACATAGCTCTTACTTCAGACAATATCAGAGCTAGTCTTATTATTAATTTCCCACCAAAAAAAAACCCAACATTTAAAATGCAATACTAGAGATTTGATCAGAATAGCTTTAAATAATGTGAAATTATAATAATATGCATCTCATTGCATACATTACCATGACAAGGTAACCAATGTATCACCTTGGCTAAGATCATTGATTGGCTGTTTCATTTCAACCTTGGGGCAGAGGATATTTTCCAACTCATTTTTAAAGCTATTGCTTCTGTAAGACAAAAAGTGGACATTTCTTCAGCACTGACATACAACATTCAACCTATTGTTACCAACTTTGTAATGGAGTAACGTCTAAGCTCCCAGGTCATTAGAGGCAACTTAGAATATTGCCAGAGATAGCAAACTGTAAGACATCTATTAATAAAGAATTACTTAAAAATAAAGACAAGAATAATTACTGTATTTAGTATCTAGAATTTAGTATCATATTTAGTAGCTAGAATTATTTCCATTTAGAGGCCACATTTTTTTCCTTTTTTCATGAGTAAATACATACATTCAGACATACACACATACATACTTGACACTTTCTTTTAGGAGAAAACTCATCTTTTTTCCAGCATAGATATTCTTCAGTACAATACTTGGATATAACTTCTTTCTTAAAATTATCAGAGGCTGCTATTTCCCATCTCTAAAGAAATATAGTAAAGAAGCTAACAGCTTTTCATTTTGCAACTTCTGTAGTGCCAGAGCAACTACTGCAGCTTTGTGTTAATCAGTAACTCTTCAGGTGAAAAAGCTATCATTTCACTGAGGAATTCTGGTGACATAACAAAATGCAAGGCATCCATTTCATCGAAGAACATCTGTACGATGTCATTCATTCAAGTTGTCAATTAAACATTGGTTTTCTTCATAAATCACACCCAATTCATAGCAAAAGATCTGCCTGACTTAAGAGCAACTGTATAAAAAAAATTATTGGGTGACACTTAAAGAAAAGAAACATTCTGGTACCTGTATATTACCATCTTCAATATCAAATTGAATTATACTGCCAAAAAGGTGCTGACAAGCACTTGGTCACAGTGCCCACACAAAAACCCAAAAGCTGTTGGTTGCTTAGTATATTCATGATTCTAGTTCTCAGTAAGTGTAATTGTGGTTAAATAGATCTTGAAAGCCCATATTCAATTTTTTACTTCCTCAGAAGAAACAAGCAGGCTGGGAAACTCCTAGACTAATCCTGCCCTAACTTATACAGGCTTCTTGAGTGACTCCTCTCTGGTTGAGGAATGACTTAATAAGTGAAGCAACAGCTTTGTCCTTGTTTTAAAACTTGAGTTGAATGTGTGGTGAGCTGTTTCCAGTTTTTGTTAGGTTAAAAATCCTTCTTGGCCACCTCGTTGTAAAGGTCAGTGATTTTGTCCCATCAGATTTGTCTTCCCCACACAATTTCAGAAAAGCACTCACCAAAAATAAGGATTTAGTAAAATATATATCATTTTTACTTTTCTGTTGTACAAATACACAGCAAGTACTATTTCTCTCCTCCCAAAAAATCAGATATGAATTAAGTAGTTATACAATAAACTACAAAATAAAGCCTAAATTTTAAAACATCAGTTAAAATTCATCTTATCTCTCACATAACTGTAACTAATTTTGACATAAGAATCTGTGCACTTTTCAGCTAAACAGCAAAAATGTGGGAGTTTGCCTCTTAGAAATGATAAAGGTATCAATTAAATTATTAATGTAGGGATGCTTTTCAATTTATTGCCAATTATTGTGCTTAAATATTAACTTTTCCAAGTTAGACCTCACTGCACATCACATTGTAAAAGGTCTTGTTATAGGCTATTGTTATAAGATAGTGGTTTGGCAAAAGAATCATTTACAGTCTATGTATTGCTAGTTTGTTTAACCTTCTTGAGGCTGCAAAGGAAACAAGCTCATAGGGGTGTGTATTTTATTTCTTTCTCTCCTCCTTACCATTTTTTAAAACATTTTGTGATTGCTATTTGGTAGTTTTCTAAACAAAATCCCTTTTCTAAATAAACCCCCTTTCTCACTGAATAAAAAAAAAACAACTAAGAAATGTTATACACTTACATATCCCAAAAGAATTATTTCCATTAAGATTCTAATTATAGAGTCCTTAACAGGTTTGTATAAAAGTTTGCTGCATCTTAGCTTGTTGATTTTGTCCAAGTCAAGCTCATTAATGACCAATGCTGAAGACATTGACACTCATGGAAAATTAAATAGAGTGTGTGGGTACCTTGAACTGAGAGTATGTTGCAAAAATACACTTCCAAAAATGGCCTTTAGGGAAAAAGAAGAAAAAAAAATTAAACAAAAATAATCAAAAGCAAACCTAATACATGCAAACACAAAAGAGGCAATTTAGCTAATCTGGCACTGTTCATCTCTGGTAAAAGTCCAGTCAGCACAGAAAATTATCCCTTAAAAACACAAAGATTTTAATCTAGATGAGGAACACTCAGATTCATTACTTATATTGCTTCGTATTCTAAATGTTTTACTTCAACAGAGAGCACATGACAGCCACAGAAGTCTAGTCCTATGAAATTTATCCTGAGGAAATAAAAAAATTACATTCATTACAAGTCAGTAAATTAATTATGCAAGATGGACTTTACATATGACTAGCTGTATAAATTGTAATGCTAAACTAAGTATTTGTAAACCAAGAAGTCTTTTGGGATGCAAAGTCAGGAACAAAACCAGTTGATTCAACCTCCATTTCAAAAATGAGAAAAGGGTTTCTGGAAAATAATCCACTGCTACTTTCTAATAAGAAGCCCAAATGAGTGTTAAAGGCGCCTTTAAAATGCATGAACATCTGGACATTGCTAATTGAAAACAATGTTACATAAACAAGAAATAAAAGTTTTCTTTCTCTGTCTCATATGTCTTTACTAGAGAGAAATCAATTTTCTTGACACCAGTACATTGATTTAATTGATAAAAGGTTTAGCTGACATATTTCTCCATATGTGTAACTTGGAACTAATGCAGTTTCACTATAATAAAACAATAAAAGCTACATCCTGCCAGGATTGTAGTGGGTTGGCAAGTTCTAGGGCACTCTGAAGAGTTCCTCTGCTCAGTTTCTGTATATTTATGAGCCAAAAATTAACAAAGCAATGTAAATTGTTTCTTATGACATCACAATATCCAGCAAAGAATGAGGGGACATCCTAATCTCACTTTTGAATAATTAAGACCTATGGGTGAGGGTAGAAAACATCCTACAGTGAAATTTTCATAGAGTTTTGAAAAATATTAAAGCTAGTTCTTAAACTGCAACGAAAATAGTACAATTGCTGCAGGTAGATTCACAGTCTATTACACACACACTATGGCCGTATCAAGATAGCAGGTTGTCTTCTAAACTGGAATCAGTTCCCCATTCCCTCCACATAGTTGCCAAACTTCACCCATTCCTCTTTCAGAGCAGCCAGTTATCAGTCAATGTTCTTGTCATCTAGAAGTTAAATACTTTAATACTTTTTACTTTCTTAAATACTTTAGACTGCCACACCAGCTTCTCAAGTGTACCTTCCCAGAGCTGCAAGCTTCCATTGTCAAGGCAGCTTAACACCAGCCACAGGCAGACCTCAGTTTTGGGGAGGACAGTTTTGAGTAAACCCAAAATATGTATAGTAACAACCAACTATTGCAACTTTAGCTTCTGGGAAAAAATCAGATCAAAAAAGGAAGTTTCTAGAATGTGGAAAAAGGGACTGGCTACTTGGGAGGAATATAGGAACATTGCCAGAGTATGTAGGGATGCAATAAGGAAAGCTCAAATGGAGAAATGAAGTTTCCAGAATGTGGAAAAAGAGACTGCCTACTGGGAGGAGTATAGGAACATTGCCAGAGTATGTAGGGATGCAACAAGGAAAGCTAAGGCCGTCTTAGAACTAAATTTGGCAAAGGATGTGAAAGACAAGAAGAAGGGATTCTTCAGTAGGAAGACTATGGAAAATGTGGCCTCCTGCTGTTTGATGTGGGTGCTCTGGTGATGGAGGATACAGAGAGGGCAGAGTTACTGAATGATGCCTTTACTTCAGTGCTTACTGCTAGCACCAGCCCTCAGGACTCACAGCCCCTAGAGGTAAGCTAGAAAGTCTAGAGGAAGAAGGGCTCCCCCTTAGTCGAGGAGGACTCTGTTAGAGATCATCTGGGTCTAAGATCCTGAAGGGTTAATGTCTCAAAACTTTGCAAGAACTACAAAGTGCTTGCAGAGCAGAAAATGCCTGACTGTGAAGGCCACAAAAACTTCCCCCTCGTGCAAACAAGCAGAGCTTGCAGACCACACAGCTGTAGAAGCTGCATATCCCACGAAAGAAACCACCAATGAGGAGACAGCTGGCTCCAGTTTCTTTGTCCAGAAACCCCTTAAAACTGACCCACACACACATAGAATGGCATCTGGCAGAAAGCACTGAAACACCTGAAGAAACACGTCAAGTACAGTAATGGGGCATAACCGGTGCAAACAGAAGGCAAGGGTGTAAAAGCCACAGCCAGAGAAGTGTGGTGTGCACTTTCCCCCCAAGAAACCCTCCTAAGAGGAAGACTCCATGAAATCAGCATAGGATCCTGGGAGGTGAAATTCCTTTTTTATTTGGACTTTACTCTCTTCTCCTCTCTTTTTGCCTTCTCTCTTTCTTCCCTTTGTTCCCCCAAATGCAAACTCAGGGAGTTTTGTATCCTCACTGTTAAAGATTGTTAGCTGATTGATTGCACTGGTGATGACTGTTATTGATTGATTCCTGCTAAGTAGTGTTCCTTCAATTAATTTTAAACTTGTGACTGTGATTTTCTGTTGGGTTCAGTGTTACTATGCATGGATTCTGACCCGATCTTGTGAGTTCATTGTTACAGTGCACAGGCACTGGCTTCTGATTCAGGCTGCTCTATCTGGGTTTAGTCCAGCCATGTTGAGGCACCAGCCCTTTTGCACCTGACCAGGATTTTAAAGATCACCTCACCCCACCAAATGGGGCAGGACACTAGGCAAGCTAGACACCCACAAGGCCATGGACCCCGATGGGATGCACCCACAAATGCTGAGGGAGCTGGCTGATTTAATGATAAGCCACTCTCCATCATTTTTAAAAGGTCGTGGAGAACAGGAGAGGTGCCTGAGGACTATAGGAAAATTGGTGTCACAACAGTTTTCAAATAGGGCAAGAAGGAGGAACCAAGAAATTACAGGCCAGCCAGACTCACCTCCAGCACTGAAAACATGATGGAAAAGCTCATTCTGGAGGTCATGTATAAGTATGTGCAAGAAAAGTAGATTTTCAGGAGCAGTCAGCATGCATTCATTATGGGGAAATCATACTTGACCAATCTGATGGCCATCTGTGATGGTGTGATTAACTGGGTAAACGAGAAGAGAGCAGTGGATGTTGTCTGCCTTGACTTCAGCAAGGATTTTGGCACCATTTCCCACAATGTCAGAGAACCACAGAATGTTAGGAGTTGGAAGGGACCTCGAAAGATCATCTAGTCCACACCCCTTTCCACAGCAGGATTCCCTAGACCAGGTCACACAGAAGCGCATCCAGATGGGTTTTGAATATGTCCATAGAAGGAGACTCCACAGCCTCTCTGGGCAGTCTGTTCCAGTACTCTTGCACCTGAACGGGGAAAATTTTTTTTCTTCTATTCACACAAAACCTCCTGTGCTTCAGCTTACAACCATTGCCCCTTGTCTTGTCACTGGGCTTCAGTGAGAAGAGCCTGACCCCATTCTCCTGACACCCACCCTTCACATATTTAAAAGCATAGATGAAGTCACCCCTTAGTTGCCTCTTCTCCAAGCTAGAGACCCAGCTCCCTCAGCCTTTCTTCATAAGGAAGATGTTCTACTCCCTTAATCGTCTTTGTGGCTCTGTACTGGACCAGGGGAAGTTTAGGCTGGACATAAGGAAAAAATTTCTTCCCTGAAAGAGTTGTTAAGCATTGGAACAGACTGCCCAGGTAAGTGGTAGAGTAACTATCCCTGGTGACATTTGTGGATATCATGCTTAGCAGTATGGTTTAGTGGTGGACTTGGCAGTGTTAGGTTAACAGCTGGACTCGATGAACTTAAAGGTCTTCTCCAACCTAAAAGATTCTATGATTTTGTGACTCCGATTTGCTTCCCAATGGCTGGCTTCCTGGAAACTATATGTATTTTTTTCCAAGTACTTCAAAAGCCACTCAATTTAATATAATAAACTCTATTACCTTAAAGATTCCCAGTTTGCACAGGCCTAAAACAGTATCTTAAATGTGTTAATGTGTTAATCAGGAGAAATACTTTCTGTATTATATAGTTTTCTTTTATTATCCAGGAGATGTGCTGATCAAGCTATGTTAGCTAGTAAAAAAAAGACAGAAGGTGGCATAATTTATTGTTGCTGCCACTAGTGAAATAAAGTCTTCTAAACAGACTGCATATTAATTCTCAGAATAGGGCTTGATTATCTCAAAAAGCCACAAAAATAACACATTGAAACACACTGGTACCTTGTTCCTTTACCAAAGAAATTTGAATAGTTTATTTAGTCTTTTCTCTGATATCAGTATAAGAATTGCTTTTTATTGAGGTCATGCTTTTGTTTAGGCAGAGAGAAAAATCTTGCTTAGTTTACTCAACGTCAGACAGGAAACCTTTCCTGTATAGTTGCATTTTAGCTAGCAATTTTTTATATCAAAAGTTCTGAGCCATGTCAGTAACTTCATTTTGTTTTTTCAGGCTTACAGTCCCATGTAATCCTCAAAAAATTATGAAAATATTCACATTAAATCAATAATTTCTTTTTCCCCATCACCATGTATTGTAAACTACAAAACTGAACAAAAAGTAAACAATTGTGGAAATAATAATACGCTCTTCACAGCAATCATTCACATAATACTACAATTTTTTAGGCAAATCCAGAACATGCAAAACACAAAAGACTACTGATGAAGAAAAAATTAAGCAAAATTAGATAACCACATGCTTCATCAAAACACTTCATCAAATACTGGCTAGCTGTTCCTGGTGCATATGTATGATACCGGTTATATTAGATTGACACAAATCCATGGGGCCGAATGGGCTGCACCCAAGGGTGCTGAAAGAATTGGTGGAGGTGCTCACCAAGCCACTTTCCATCATTTTTCAAAAGTCCTGGCTGACTGGGGAGGTACCAGCAGTCTGGAAATCAGGCAATGTTACCGCGATATAGAAGAAGGGAAGGAAGGATGATCCAGGAAATTACAGGCCTGTTAGTCTGACTTCCGTGCCAGGAAAACTGATGGAGTAGATCATCCTGAGTACACTTCTGCGTCATTTGCAGAGCAGCCAGGGGATCGGGTCCAGTCAGCATGGCTTCACAAAAGGCAGGTCCTATCTGACTAACCCGATCTCCTTCTATGATAACGTAACCCCCTTATTAGATGAGGGAAGGGCTGTGGATGTTGTCTACCTTGAATTTAGCAAGGCGTTTGACACAGTTTCCCACAGCATTCTCCTAGAGAAGCTGGCTGCTCGTGGCTTGGATGAGCACACGCTTGGCTGGATAAAAAATTGGTTGGATGGCTGA
>VWZX01010832.1:90768-101015 GCA_013399015.1 Galbula dea
TCCCCAGGGTCGACAGGGAGAGGACAAGAGGAAATGGCTTCAAGTTGAAGCAGGGGAGGTTTAAATTGGATATAAGGAGAAAATTCTTTACTGAAAGGGTTGTGAAGTCTTGGAATAGGCTGCCCAGGGAGGTGGTGGAGTCACCATCTCTGGAAGTGTTTAAGAAACATTTAGATGTTGTACTTAAAGACATGGTTTAGTGGTATTTTAGTGATAGGTATGGTTGGACTCATGATTTTAGAGGTCTCTTCCAACCTTTGTGATTCTGTTATTCTGTGATTAACTGATATCTCATTACTTATTAGGGTGGGACATCTTTATTAGTGAGACATCCAAGGAGTAGTGAAAAGATACTTCTTGCCTTTGCTTCTTCTGCTCTCTCAACATTACTGTCTCAAGAAATGAGAATTTAGCCAGTCTGTATTGATTCATCAGTCAGTTTCAAGCCCTGTTCAAAAACATGTTTGAGATAGTAAACAGAAAGCTAGGAAAAAAAACCCTCAACCTGAATTATAACCAAAACTAATTCTATAAGTAGTCACATTTCATACTAGTCAGCATATTCATGCTGGCACTTAAAGTCATTATAAAATAAAACCCTACTTTTATTTTCTGGTGACACAGCATATTGACCATCATGGTTTTTACTTCATGAATTAGATAAGAAGAATTTGGCAAATGTGCACTTCTGTATTTCCTAACACAAACAGAATTTTCTAACTAAAAAAACCCCAACCAAACAACCAACCAACCAAAACCACAAAACCTCACCCTATTTGAGGCAGATTAAAATGAAAAATTAACATTTTAGCATGCCACAAGCAAACCGAGGGAGACCTAATCCAGGCTATTCTTCCCTCATTTAAAGCAAGAATATCCTAACACTACTCTACCCAAGCTGAATTCAAGAACAAGGCAGATTGTCCAGACTTGACTGCACTGAACCCATGGTTAGGTTAACACAGGGCTATTCATAGTCACCATGATATTAAGTATTTTAGAGGTATGAGCAAGCAAATAAGTGTCTTATTTTCCTGTTTCTGAAGGATTAAAGGATGTATTTTCCTTTTTCTGGTGATGTATTTTCCTTTTTCTGGTGATGTATTTTCCTGTTTCTGAAGGATTAAAGGACTTCTGTATGATGCAGTTATCAAGTCAACACAGATCTCACAAAGGCAGAAAAACCTATTTGCTTTGTCTGCAGAAGCTTCAGGGGTCTAAGACCATTTTGCTCTCCACCTGTCTCTGGGATAATACCTGGGATAACATGATATTCTTTGATTTTGTGCTTCTTTATGAGCATAAGCTGAGCTAGCTGGATTTTATAAAACATCAGCTGACAGCATCCCTTCACTCTTCATCTTGAAGTAATAAACATATGCTTGAGCATTTTCCAGGATATAGAAATTTTCTAGTCTGACAGCAACAAAGATGCAGTTAGCTGAAACTGAGTCTACACTGGGTAAGCTGCTGCAAACTGCTTCACAATGAAAATGGAAGAAACATGTTTGACTGCTTTCAGCAAGTCTCAGCAGACAAACCAACCCATTTGCTAAAGACATGGAAAGGTTACCAAGAAGCACTCTTCAAGATGATGCAGAGATTTAAGTGTCTTTGTTAGAGAGTTACAGCTAACTGGGAGATGCTTTTCCAACAGCAGTTTGAAACTAATGAAAGGTCTCAGAGACAGAACAGCCAAAATGTCTGTCTGCCCTATCAGCAGCAGTATGTTCTTAGCTTAACCTGAACTATATCAAAATTACAAAAACAAAGGATAAACATCAGATCCTGACATGGTTTTCTCTGAAGAAGGGAGAGGCAAAGAAATAAAAGGACAAATGCTAATGTAAAAATAATAATACTAGGTTATATGAGAGGTTAACCTGGCTTTATACCTCAAAAGCCAAAATAGCTTTGTTTGTTTCCTTTCTGGGCTTCTTTGTTCTTTAGGAATGATAAAATTCAAATCTCCAAAGAAACTGCCTTTTGCAGAATTTTCAGGTCAGAATGAACAACAAGAACAATATTAAAAAAATATCAAGACTCCTCAGTATTTTATTCACAAAGAACAACTATCTGTTTTTAAATTAAATTTCCACTGAAAGAAAAGGGGAAGAAGAGGACAAACATGCCATGGAGAGACATAGTAGTCAGTTCTGACTAACTTGCACAATTCAGACATGAATTCTCCCTTAATATAATCATCATTGTGTTATCAAACCACAGAACAGCAGAGAATTCATTTACTTCAGAACATTAACAGGACAGAAGCTGTAAGATAGTGTAGGCTGCCTCGAGGACAGCAATGAAGAAACCCAGCTCAGCCTCTTATGCAAAAGAAAGTGTAGGGATGAATAGAGGTCTGATACTCTGAGGGCAAAAAGCAAGTTAATAAATGACCTGCAGAAAGTGTGGGCTGCAGCAGCCTGGTGTTTTACTGACGTCAAAGGGGGCATCCATTAGGGATCAGGACCAGAGCCTGACATATGGTTTTCAGACACTGATCACAGCCAGGATTTTCTCTCTTGGTTTATGTACATCATTTCTTTACTACAGGCACAGAGATGAGGACATTCTTATTAAGCCTACTGATCATAACAGAAGCTTCTAATAAATATATAATTTACTGAAATTACAGTTCAAAGAGTAGTTCTGTTGAATTTGCTTATTTCCTCATAATATGTTTTTAAAATATAACCTATTATTAGAATGGAGGAAAAGATGGTACAGGCTAAAAGTGATAAATGAAAAGCTCAACAATCTGTTGAGTTTTTAGTACATTTAAGAAGGTGTTAAAAAAAAAAACAAAAAAACAACCAAAATTCAAAAGCCAGGCAGTAAGAAATATAGGATCATAGGGTAGTTCTGCCTTCCTTTTTTTAGCCTTGAAAATGCTAGTAGAGGGAATAAAATAGCATGCCACAATACTATACCTTACAAACTGGAAGGAAATTGCTCTCAATACATGTGATATCTTCTTTTTATGACCAGACTGTGCCTCAGATGCAGATGACAGCAGGACTAGATTGTGCTCTCTGTACCCTTCACATATTTCACTGTTATAGAAAGTATATAATCTTCTCCTTACCAGCTATGTGAAGAAATTGGTCCATCTGAGGAACACATATTGAATCAGTATCAGGAAATAAGACAGAGTCATTTGAAAACTTCATGTCCTGAAAGGTCCTAAAGAGGGGGGAAAAAAATATTCTTTGTTCTAATATCAACTTCTTCACTTTTCCCCAAATCAGTCACAGATTTTCTCTATATTTACCATTTATTTTACTTGTTGAAATGCCCCAATTGAAAGTAAAACCTTTTGTTTCATAGTAAATGAAGCAGTTCTTCTCACTTATGCCTAATGATATCAGCAGGACTTTTCTGGGCTTTTTTTTTGATTTCTTCTATGAAAAAAAAACCCCTCATTTCAGATCATTTCTTTACCCTTTATTGGTTTCACCACCAAGGAAAAATTTCACTGTTACACTTCATTGAAAAGTCAGGTCTTCAAGTTTTCCTAGAAGACTGGTTTATAGATAGCTTCTTTTGGCAAAGTTGATTCTGCCTTTCTTGGGTCCACTCTGTTGAAGTCTGCTGCATGGCTGCATTCTCAGCCTGGTTAAGGAAGAACCTACAATTACCACCTCATACTAAGATAATTCCTGCAGAAGAAATTTAATGTATATATGTCATTTATTTTTGGATGCCATAAACTGAGTCATATTCCCTTCAAACTATGCCCCTCTTGAGTTTCTTTTTTTTTCCTAATTGCCTCATTTATCTTAATAAGCATCAAAAGCTTTAATTTTAATTATTGTGATTCAACAACATGTTATCTCTATTGTTAAATATCTAGACTCACTTAAAATCAGATTGGTAGTATTTAAAAAAGTATTTTTACTATTTGGCTTGGGTTTGTGGCTTGTTTTGGTTTTTTAAGTTTATATTTAAAGTTTCCAAAACTCTTAAATTCAGTGGAGCTAAGAATGGCAGGTAATGAAAAAAAGTACCTAACTACCTCCTTTTTCCTAAATGAAAACCTAAACACATAAGAAAATGTCTAGTACTGATTTCATTTTTTGTTTGTCAATATAAAATGAAAAACATAGTGGAGAATATGAAAATAATTTCTTAAGGCTAGAAATAAGAGCATTATAAGAATGGCAGTAGACAAGTGTTAGAAAATAGAGTTTAGAAAATATTAGATATGATTAAAAGATTATTTATTTAGACTGGTTCATATTCTATATTTTGATTGTGAGCCACTTTCTTCATGTAACATGATATTTATAACTTAAAGCAGCCAAATCTTAAGCAAAAGCTTCTCTTTGGAAAGCAGAAAACTTTGTCACCTTTTTATGGTTTTTAAAAACAATGACAACTGAAAATTTGCAAAGAAAGAGCACAGTAAATACTTCTGCAAAGACACAACCAAGTCAAGAAAAACTGTGCATCATTCTTTTTCAAATAGTATTGTATTGGGTTTGCATGGCAAGGTTTTGGTAGTTAGGAGGTTACAGAGGTGGCTTCTGCGAGAAGATGCTAGAAGCTTCCACTGTGTCTGATAAAGCCAATGACAGCTGGCTCCAAGATGGACCTACCAGTAATCAAGGCCAAGGCCAGGGCCAAGAACAAGCCCTTCAGCAACAGTGGTAGACCCTTTGAGATAATGTACATAAGAACGGGGGAACACAACTGTACTTGGAGAGAAGAATGAAAATAGGTGAGAAAAGCAGCTCTGCAGACACCAAGGTCAGTGAACAGGGCAGGGGAGGAGGTGCTACAGCTATCACAGTAAGGTATTCCCCTGCAGCCCTCACTGAAGGTCAGGGTGAGGCAAACTCACTTGCTGCAGAACATGGAGGTTAGCAAATATCCAACTGCAGACAGTGAAGGACATCCAATCCAGAAGGTAGATGTGCCATGAAGGAAGCTCTGAACCATGCAAAGCCTATGCTGGCGCAGGCTCCTGGCAGGACCTATGCATTCATGGGGGACACATGCTGGAGCAGTCTGAAGGACTGAATCCTGTGGAAGGGACCTATGCTGGAGTTGTTCATGAAGAACTGCACCCTATGGGAAGTACTCACATCAGAGAAATCCATGGAGAACTGCCTCCTGTGGGAGGGACCTCACACTGTAGCAGGGGAAGAGGAGGAAGAAGTGGCAGAGGCAACATGTAGTAATATGACCACAATCCCCATTCTCTGTCCTGCTGCATCACTTGGGGGGAGGACATAGAGAAGTAAGGAGTGAATTTGAGCCTGGGAAGAAGGGAGAGGTAGAAAGAAGGTGGGGCTTTTTTTATTGCTTCTTATCCTACTCTGATTTGATTAATAATGAATTAATTTTTTTTTCCTGGAGACTGTTTTGCCCTTGGTAGCAGTCAGCAAATGTTGTCTCCCTATCCTCATGTTGACCCATGAGCCTTTTGTTGTATTTTCTCTCCCCTGTTAAGCAGAGGAGGCGAGGGATGGTGGGCATTTGGCAGCCAGCCAGGGTCAACCCATCACAAGTACATAACAGTAAATTTCACTTAGCTCTTGGCATGAAGAAAAGGTAATGAGCGTGCCAATTATTTTCTCAGGCTGTACAGGGCATGGTGAAGACTTACTGCAGTTTTCGGACATGATAAAATGATTTGAACTACCCAGAATATTGATGTTCAAGCTGTCTTCTTGAATCCAGTTACTCTCTGCCAGAAAAATCCAATTTCAGTAGAGAAATGTTGTGTAGTTGCAGGTGAGAAATTCTAAGCCACATCCCAAAGAACATATATCACATGCTCATTCCAGCTTAGGAGTATTAGGGTGCAATCAAATTACATATAGAATGGATAGCATGTTAAGAATTTTTGCCATAACAACAAACCTTTTAGTTGCATGTTGGCTGCATATATGATTGTTGCTTACAAAACTGTGAATGATTAGAGATCCAAGTAACAAGCTACACTAAAGATATTAAATCCTTAGATTCCTCTTTGCACTACCCTGGTGAGGTCGCATCTGGAATATTGTGTCCAGTTCTGGGCCCCTCACTTGAAGAAGGATAGGGAACTGCTGGAAAGAGTCCAGTGCAGAGCCACGAACATGATGAAGGGGCTGGAACATCTGTCTTATGAGGAAAGGCTGAGGGAGCTGGGTCTCTTTAGCTTGGAGAAGAGGAGGCTAAGCGATGACCTCATCTATGCTTTTAAATATGTGAAGGGGGTGTGTTGGGAGGATGGGGTCAGGCTCTTCTCAGTGAAGCCCAGTGACAAGACAAGGGGCAATGGTTGTAAGCTTAAGCATAGGAGATTCCGTGTGAATACACGTAGAAATTATTTCACAGTTCAGGTGCCAGAGCACTGGAACAGACTGCCCAGAGAGGTTGTGGTGTCTCCTTCTATGGAGGTATTCCAAATCTGTCTGGATGCGCTTCTGTGTGGCCTGGTCTAAGGAATCCTGCTGTGGCAGGGGGGTTGGACTAGATGATCTTTCGAGGTCCCTTCCAACTCCTGATATTCTGTGATTATGTGATTCATGTAAACCTATTCTTAGTTGAGTTGTCATAAAGTGTACTACATGTTGGTGCAAAGATGTTAATATATTTCATGTTTTTTCTGGGCTAGTTTTTAAACTCATGCACAGTAAATGAAAAATTGTTTCAAGTAAGTACCATGCTAACTAGACTAGGCCCTTCACTGCTTAAAAAATACGAGCTTGCATGTTGCAGCACATTGGCTTTTCAGTCTGAGCACTTCTGACATAAAATATTATCATTTCATTGCTTAATTCTATGAATTAAGCATAAATAGCTATGTCTATCAGCTTAATAATATTATGAGGCTTTTTATAATGCAAATGAGTTAGCTTTTTAAAAACATGACACTAAAATTTTGATTGGAAGACATGACAGTGACCCAACATAAAGTCTATGGGTAGAAAGCAGTTTCACTACAGCTAATATTAGAATGAGAAAACTGAGATAGGTTGGCTTTGACTAATTCTTTCACTAGGTTAAAACTTCCAATTGACACAAGGATGTACTGCCTCTGGAGTCAAGTGTTTCTTCAAAAGACACAGTAGCAGACAGGTGTCCAAAATATTTAACAGCTTTTGACTGAGTGGATAGTCAGATAGGTTGACTCTAGTGAAATAAATGGTTCATTTGTTGATTTTTCTGGCTTCAGTGAACTATGAGGTTTTAGGCTGTGTGGGTTCCATATTGTGGGGTACATGTTGGCTGGGCAGGCAGTGGGAAAAGGAAAAGGACAGTATGATGAAAAAGCCATAAACAAAAAGAAAAAAGTCTATGGTGGAGGGGGAGCAAAGCAAACAAACTAAAAACAAACAAAACCCTTCAAAAACAACAACAAAGAAACCCAACAACAAAAACACATACAGAAACCGAAAGTCAATTGTGTATCACGTGATTTCCTCAGGACAGATCACATGCAAAAATCCCACTGAGTCATTGGACATTGCCAGGATTAAGGTGTTAAAGCAAGAACTTTATTCTTCTACCAGTTTTGTCTGTATTTCCCCTATTTCCTGAAAAATAGGATGACAGACTGACATTCTTCCAAAACTTAGTCAGGATTTTACCAAATGATTTTGCTGAACAGGTATGCTAAAATATTCAGAAAAATGATAGGTCAGGATCTGAGTACAGCTACTTCAGCAGAAGTCATCCCACAACACGTAAAACACTGTATCAGGTAAATCTCAAGTGTCTCCTACCAGCATACCCAAAAGCATCTTGGTCAGAACATGGAAATCTGTCATTATTTGTGTTAATAGATGCAGTTCCTGTGGCACAGGAGTTCTTCAGTCTGACAAATGTGGCATTTCTGATGTCTGCCAGTTGTGACCCTCCTAGCCTGGATGTGAAGGCCTGGACTAGAAGTTCATTCTTCCCTTAGCCAATCGACCGTTCTGGCTGTCAGCTGCAGAAGCCACTCTCTACCACTATGTCTGCCCCTTTTCCAGTCCTATCTTTTCACAGCTAGTGTTTTTCCTGCTGCTCAGCCTGCTTATTCCCATAAAACAGCTCTCAGCCCTCTTCCTCATGGTGCTTTGAAGATCAGACTTTCTCCATGCTACACTATTATGGCCTCAAAGTCCAATTTGAGGGAATGACTCTGCTCCAGGCTCCAGAAAGCCTAAGTCAGAGCCAGACTGTCCTTCCAGCATGACACAGCAGAGTAGCAGGGTCTTCTCAAGCACATCTGGTCATTACTGTTGACAACAACGCAAGAGCAGAAGAAATTCCTCCACTAATCATTCTGCCTTCACAATTTCTTTTTTTATAACAGTCTGATGAGAGTTGTTTTCCATATTCTGTGCATATAGCAGGAAAGCTGCAATTAGCATTATAAAATTGGACTTATTGTCATTACTATTAAGAAAAAATAATAATAAAAGAGTAGTAAAACAGATTTTTTAATATTTAAATACTATTAATAATCACCAAAGCAAACATAAAAGAGAATGAGGCAACAGATTATTAAAGCAGCACATTATGGTGACTAATTAAAGTTCTTAGACAATAATGAAAATTAATGTCAGTTTAACATTTTAAGGATTTTTTTTTTAAGTAATTTCATGAGGGTTTTAAAAGACAGTAAAATGATTGTGTTAGCAGCATCATTATTAGTGCAAAAGAAGTTCAGAAATATTGATAACAGCAAAAATATGCAAACTATGTCACCCTATTTTCAATGTTTTCACAAATTACAACAGTCCTCCAAGACACTCTGTTCTTCATACCCACCACCATGTCTTTTTAAAAAAATGTAATCAGAGTCAGTATTTGTAAGATTGTCCTGGCTGTATTTTTCTATTAATTAGAATATAGGATTGTGGTTAGTGTGCAGTCTTCCTTAATCCTTCTTGAGCACAGCATAGTTTATATTAGGTTCCTCTCCAGGGAGGTGGAAGAGGCAAGAGAGACCCCTCTTGTCCTCCCCTGTCTTTCCAGTCACCCATACACAACAGGTATGGGGCTCTAGAAAGAGAAGGCTGGGCAAAGGTGGAAGACAGAGACCTAAATGAAACATGGCTGTGGTGGAAGGTGAGTGCCTTCCTTGCCTGCCTCATCTTCCCAGGTGCCCCTGAGAAACAGATATGAGGCCCTGCTGGAACACAGCCAGTCTCATGGGGAATGTGGCTGACAGGCAACCTGTATCAGAGGTCTTGCCACAGTCAAGTAGGACACCTAACAACCTGGACAACCAAGTTCCTGGACATCTAACAACCTCTTCTACAAAGAAGAAGACAAGAGTTCTGGATGGTTGAGACTCATTCTTAAAGGGAGCAGAGGGCTCAACATGCAGGGTTGACCCTCATCACAGGGAGGTCTGCAGTCTTCCCGGAGCCCAAATTAGGGATAACAGTAGGCAACTTCCCAACATGGTGTAGTCATCACACTTTTATACATTACTGATCTGTCAGACAGGTGGGGAGGAAGCTGCATCCTGTAGTCTGAGGGGAATTAAGAGAGATTTCAAAGCCATGAGATGGTTGGTAAAAGGGTCTGGGGCCCAAGTTATTTTCTCTTCCTTACTTCCAGTACCAGACCATGATATGGGATGGAGTAGAAGAATTCAGTCCATAAATACCTGGCTCCAAGACTGGTGCTACAGGCAGGGCTTTAGTTCTTTGATAATGGCTGGTTTTACAAGAAAGGTTTATCTTACAGGGAAAAAGGATTCTAGGACTAGAACTAACTGGGCTCATACAAAGAGCCTTAAAATAGATTCAAAGGGGGATGGGGTTGTTGCCAGGTCTGCACCCATGGGCCAGTGTTCTAGTATTAATAAAGACCAGAAGGCATCCCAACCCCTAGGGCAGAACTGACATGCTCAGCTCCCTCCCTGAAATGCATGTATACCAATGCATGCAGTATGGGGAATAAACAGGAGGAGTTAGAAATCCATGTGAGGTCAAGGGGTTATGATCTGGTAGCAATTACAGAGATATGGTGGGACAGCTCTCATGACTGGAATGTGATCAGGGGTGGCTATGTCCTTTTTAGGGAAGAAAGGTCTACAAGGTGTTGCAGGGGAGTTGTTCTTTATGTGAGAGAGCAAATAGAGTACATTGAGTTCTGTCCAGGAGTGGATGAGGGACGAGTTGAAAGTTTATAGGTATGAATAAAGGGGCAGGCTAGCACGAGTGATACAGTTGTGGATGTCTATTGAAGGCCACCTGATCAGGACGAGGAATTTCATGAGGCTTTCTCCAGGCAGCTGACAGTAGCCTCAC
>VWZX01010834.1:0-16033 GCA_013399015.1 Galbula dea
GACTCTAAGAGTATAGACAGAGACAAAGAAGGCATTCCGGACCTCCACTTCCCTACATTATCTGTCACCAAGACATCCTCCTCATTCAGTAGTGGGCCTACATTGCCTCTAGTGTTAGTTTTTCCTGCAATGTGTTTGAAGAAGCCCTTCCTATTGTCCTTGACATCCCTTGGAACGTTTAACTCCAGAGAGGTCTTGGCTTTCCAAGTTGCCTCCTTACAACCTCTGACAACAGTCTTATACTCTTCTCGCTTGGCCAACACCTCCTTCCATGATCTCTAGACTTTCTTTTTCCACTTGAGTTTGTCCAGCAGTTCCCTACTTAACCAAGCAGGTCTCCTGCCTCCTTTTTTTGTTTTTCTATGTGTTGGGATGCTCTGATCTTGAGCCTGGAAGAAATGGTCCTTGAATGTTAACCAACTCTCTTGGGCCCTTTTATCTTACAGTACCTTGTCCCATGAGATTTCCCCTAGCAATTTCTTGAGAAGATCAAAGTTGGCCCTATTGAAGTCCAGGGTTGTGATCCTACTAGGTATTCTGTTCCTACCTCAGAAGATTTGAAACCCTACGATCTCATGGTTGCTGCAGCAAAGGTTGCCCTCAAACTCTACCTTTTCAAGTTGACCTTCCTTGTTAGTGAGTATCGGGTCCAGCAGCGCTCATCTCCTATTTGGCTCATTCACCACTTGCATCAGGAAGTTATCATCAATGCACTGGAAGAACCTCCTGGACTGTGAATGGCTGGCTGAGTAGGTGTGAAGGTTTAGACCTGTCTCCCTGCCAAATGCCCAAAGTCACAGTGAAAGTGTTGACCCCCTTTCCCTCTCAGGGTTTTAGAAAAACCCCGAGAGAAACTAAAGAGCCCGAAACAACCCGAACTATATCAAAAGTATGTATGTTTACATATAAAACAGTTACATACAATTAAAATAATATGTACACAGTAGGGGGAACCCCCCAAAGGGAAAGGGAAAAGGGAAGGAAAATGGGAAAAAAGGGGAAAAAGGGAAAAGTGAAACTAAAACAGGTATGTACATTCGAAACCCGGGATAGAACTAATAAAACAAAATCTTACAACTCTCCATAAGATAGCAGAGTCACACTGACCGACGCCAGGAACTACTGCCTCTCAAGGCCTACAAGGCCTGCAAGGCTTGACTCCTCCGTACGGGTGAGACCAATAGCAGAGAACCTGTGTCTTCAGATCCACCTTAAGGGAAGAGAGAAATGAAGGCCTCTCCCCCTCCTTATTTATACCCCAAGTTACGTAAACATCGTATGGAATACTGGGAACATGACCACTTCCCTTCTTACAAGCTGGTTACCGGGGAAAAGGCCTGGGCCAAACCATTACAGTAGGCCTTCCAGAAAATATCTGGGTAGTTCAAATCCCCCATAAGAACCAGGGCCTGTGATTGTGAGGCTACTGCCGGCTGCCTGGAGAAAACCTCATCAACTTCCTCATCCTGATCAGGTGGCCTGTAATAGACACCCACAACAGTATCACCCATGGTAGCCTGCCCCTTAATTCACACCCATAAACTCTCAACTTGCCCCTCATACACCCCTGGACAGAACTCAATGCATTCTAGTTGCTCTTTCACACAAAGAACTACTCCCCCACCACACCTTGTAGACCTGCCTTTCCTGAAAAGGACACATCCATGACCACATTCCAGTCCTGAGAGCTGTCCCACCATGTCTCAGTAATTGCCACCAGATCATAACCCCTTGACCGCACATGGATTTCTAACTCCTCCTGTTTATTCCCCATACTGCATGCATTGGTATACAGGCATTTCAGGGAGCGAACTGAGCATGCCAATTCTACCGTAGTGGGGCAGGAGGCCTTCTGGTCTGTACTAGTACTAGCACTAGAACACTGCCCCACTAGTGTAGACCTGGCAACAACCCCACCCCCTTCTAATCTAGTTTAAAGCTCTATGGATGAGCCCTGCTANTAAGGCCTGTTCTCCAGACCCCTGACTAGCTTAGTTGCCCTTCTCTGCACCCTCTCTAGTACCTCAATGTCCTTCCTAATTTGCGGTGCCCAAAACTGCACACAGTACTCAAGGTGTGGCCTCACCAGTGCCGAGTACAGTGGCAAGTGCTCCCTTTTTCTATCTTAGGGACCTGTCGGTGAAAGGATTTTGTTGCTCAGGAGTCCAGTTACATTTCCCAATGTCTTTTTTATCTTAGAGGAAATGCTGACATAGCAGCCTCTTCTGTAAATGGCACTCTCTCATTTTCTCCTGTTTTGCATGAAACAAAGCATCGTTGTGCCAGAGACTGAGCCAGAATGACTCCAGAGCCCAGTGATTATATGAGCCGTTCCCTTTAAAGGCAGGAAGATAGCCCCTGGTCTGTGCTGTTTGCTTGCCCCATTACTCTTGGCTGTTTGCAATTTGTCTCTCAGTGTTTCACATACAAGATTTTACAGATTTCATTTCAGTGTTCTATAATACTCCCACTTGGATGCTGAGAACTCAGGGTACCTCCTGGAAATGTTCATGAACAGCAAGATTCCTTTTAGACAGAGTGCAGCAGGGAAACTGTTACAGTGTTTCATCGATCTCCTAGGAGTTCACAGGTGTGTTCTAAGACAGATTTCAATAAAGAATAAAGCTAAAAGAAATTTTTTTAAAACTGTTTTAACTCAATTTTACTGTAGCTCTACACATCATTTACATGGAATTGTGGCATAAAAATTGTGATTTCTTTTCCTGGTAATAGATAATGAAATAAACAATATTTCAATCCTAGATGAAAATAGGATCCTTCCTGAATCTGCAGAAACTATATCATTGTTCATTCATATGTTTCTGATTTCATTGACAGACAGGGCAAGCTGAAGTCATGTTATGCCATCACCTCCTTGAGGCTAGGAATATTTCCTTTATACAAATATTTTTGCAGGTATTTTTTGACACATGATTTTTCTCATATGTAATTTGTTGTTGATGTTGTTGAGAAAGTGTTCGTATAGCATTATGGCAAAGGAAAGATGTACTTACTGTGAAAAGAAAAAAAGACCCATCTGTCACAAATGTCATGGCAGAAGAATCAGACATCACTGAGAAGCCATTGTTCAAAGCCTTCCTGATATCCACATTAACAACTACACCAAAGATTGAGCTGAATGGTATCCTACCCATTAGTAGGTTATCTGTGGATGAGTCTGCTCTTTTACATGTGTAGTTTAAGTATTGACAAAAAGAATATATAAAGTCAAAAGAAATTAAAGTGGTTCTTCTAACCTGACTACATAGGTTCTCAAATGACTTTTGTTAAGTATAGATTAGCATTATAAATATTACTGACTGCTGTCTGAGGGTCACATTGTGGCTTTTCTGCCTCAGGTACTTGTATTTTTTAAAGTCTAGTCATAACTATGAATTTTCTAAATCTGTCCATTATACTAAGCTTGTTCTGCACAATTTTTTTTCTAAGTTCTACCTTCTAGTAGGAAATGTATGAGAAAGAGCTATAAAGTTTAGGTGCTTGACTTTTAGAAGATTACTGAAAAATGTCTTTAATTTACTGTCACTTTCAAATGTTGTAACCGAAATTTCATTCTTAAAAATGTTAAGATGTCGTAATTGCCTTAATTTTCCAGCCTATTATATAGACTTGAAAATGTCTTATAATATAGGACAACTTTCTTTCTATCTCTGCAAGAAGTTCAGTGTGTTTTTCTACATCAAATCCCTATTGACTCCTCTGCTAGCATATCTTTTCTGTAGTCATATGTATTTTATTTCTTCTCAGTTAGGATTGTTCATTTTCTTTATATCTTTGCTCCTGATTATTTTTTTTAAGCTTCACTTTTTAAGCTCATAAAGACTTTGGGAGATAAAATCTTGCCACCTTATTCACTGGAATCCCTCTGTTTTCATTTGATTATTATGAACAAAATTTGACCTTGGCATTACAGATTTGCTAGGTGATTGTAGCCCACTGCCACACACGCTCACATATTTGTACATGAGTACTTCAGAGCACCAAGCTTTCTCACAGAGAGCACAATGAATAAAAAGTAAACAGATATTTTCTGTTTAATGATGTAATGTCTTATTTATACAATGACAATTTAAGTTTTAAATATTTAACTTGTTTCTGGATTCTCTCAAGTGATATGCTCTTTTTTCTGTCCTCAAATTTATCATAAATTTCTTTGGTTGAATACTATTATTAAAAGTCTCATCTTAAAAATAATTTATTCTGTGAAGCATTCAAGAGAAAAATTATTTTTAGATGTTGATTTGGTTTGTTTAAAAATTAAAAAGCTAAAATGTATATTTCAGATAAAACATGCTCTTGGAAGTTATAGCAGTAATGTCACACAAGCAGGCCTGAGGCAGTAAAGCACCAGACCAGGACAAATATCTGGCTCTTCTGTCCAGTGCACAGTAATGCTCTTAGGAGACATTTACTTGAATCACATGGATATCCCTCAGAAATCTTCAGGTTAACTCGTCTCTTTGTGGAAAAGCCTGAAATTTTGGGCAGGCTATAAAGTGTTTAGGCTGGTGTCTGTCATAAAGTCAGTGCCAGCATGGACAAGGCTGAGTGCTTAATTTAACAAACAAATTTCCCATTGCTCATTAGATGCCATAAGGGGAGACTAACAAAGAAGGTATATGGTGTGGGGTCTTTACAGAGATTAAATTTAGATATGTAATCTGGGAGTATCTAGTATCTCTTCCTTCTGCATAACCAGTTTATTACAGTGTTTGAATCATCTTTGTTGCAGCCCTTTAACGGCCATTTCATGAAAATTATTTTTAACAGTTGGATGACCTGATACTCCATTTTGTTTATTGGATCTTTATGAATGTCCAGTTTTTCATGCAACGAGTGATTTATGTGCTTCCTACAAAAATGCTGAGTCAGATTATGTTGTGTTTCCAGATCTTTAAACTTTTTTTCCAGAGCAGTATATTCATCTAGTCACTGTTTTTCTCTCAAAATAACAAAGGTTGCAATTCACTCCTTAAGGCCTCCCATTAAGTTCACAGAGAACTATTATTCCCAGTTTTCCAGAGACTATTTTCTTGCACTTTAAAGTGGGCTTTTGCTGATAATTAACTATCTAAATTTCACTTTTCAGTAAGAGAATGGACAGAAGACAACATAAACACCAAGAGACTTGGAACATGACTTGAATGAGAAGAGGAAGAGCAGAAATATCAGGCAGGACAAATACAATCTGACAGTAAACATAATGATGGAGGAACTGGGGAAGGACACTTCATCTATCTAAGCCCCTCATATTTACTCTTACAGTGAGACCTTTCAGAACCTCATGGTAATGCTTAGCTTTTTTTTCCCATTCTTCATCAGAATCCTTATAATTCTGCTATTTCTTTGTTACTTTTTCCCTGTTTTTCTTGCATTTATCTTTTCTGCACTTATCTTTTGTATCCCAGATGGCATACGCCACTATCCTCCCCCCAAGTCCTTCTGCGTGCCAAGTTCTCACATCTTTCAAATTCCTCCCTAAACCCTACTTCTTCAGGGAATTTTCAGTCCTTATTCAAGCCAGATGTCTTTCTTACTCTGAATATTTTTTCCATATCTTCTCTGGTCTGTCTCAAGACCTGGATATCTATCAGTCAAGGATTATTGGTAATTTTATTTCTTGAGACAGAACGAAAATTCCTTAGAGCTTCACTATTTTGACCGAAATAGCCTAAGAGTCTCTCTGTCCTGCTGTTGCTATTCAACAATTTCTCACCTCTTAAAAAAAAATAAAATTAAATTAAAAAATAAAAAGCTCTGAGGGGGCATGGCAAGGGCCAGGGATGGCCTAGTTGATAGCAAGACACTAAGGACCCTAAATTTTTAGGACTTCTTTTCTATATGGTGTAAAATTGCCTGAAACAGACAACTTTCCAAGAAGACTGCAAAAGCATCTCCTTAGTCATTCTTCCATGAAAATGAAAGGCATGCATTCAATAGCGTTAGGAGGATAGAAAGGCAGTTGACTGGAAAAAGAAATAGTCCCGTTTAAATCTGCTGGGATTCTGCTGTACATTATTTACTCAGGCACTGACTACCTTGGAGAACTATAGGAAAAATATCAATGTTTTTATCCAAATATAAAATACAAACCTAGTAGTTGCTGTTGACTGTAGAAGTCAGTTTTCAGGGGCTTTGAAAAGAGGTGCAGAAAGTTCAGTTCTCTTATTAATTTTTATTGTCTGTGAAAGAAAGACTATGACTTTATTAACATTATAAGCAATATTTACCTAGGGATCAACTATTGCTGTTCTTGTGTTTTATCCCAGTAAATTTCAATGGTGATGCTTTGGCATGTAACATGAGTAACACAGTATTGATTCAAGTCCAGAAAGAAAGGGCCTCCATAATTACCTCTTAAATATTTGCAGAGTTCAATTCCTCATTTACTTCTGTTCTGGTTGGGTGATCAAAAGCTACTGTACCCATATGCAGATATAGTGTAAAGACAGAGCAAAGATGTTTCACTCTCAGGTGGAGTCTAATACTTTGAGCACAGCTACTAACACTCTTAACTGACAAAGGTCATTGTACTCAAGGTTGTATTAGTACTCATAGTGTATGCATTGTGGAGAAAAATGCAATTCTGATTACGACTCTGAGATAGTAATCAGGTTGTTGAGCAAAAAATGGTACCATATTTTGAAAGTTTTGTGGACTGGACACTTTGCCAGGCACTGTGAACTAATATACTCTTGTAAGATAAAAAAAAAACCACCTACACAATTTATTAAGCATTTTTTTTGCCACCTTCAAGCATATCTAAAGTGCTTTAGGCAAACATACACATATTGAATTCCTTAAACTTACTAGATGCCAAAATGTGTATTTCTTTACATTGACATTTCTTTGGATCAATTTCAGTGTGTCATAAGATTAACTCAAACTTATGCATGGCTCTGTTGGGAAAGTTGAGTGTTTCACCTTGGTTGAATGGCATTCTTTGCCTTCTTTTGGTCTTCTCCCTCTCACACACACTCTACCATGCATAACATACACATGGAAACAAGGCTGACTGACTCAAGGCTTTTGAAAAAAATGGGAAGTCATAACTAGATGTTAAGTTTTGATCATGTTGGAACATTGAAATTGACAAAATAAGACCACTGACAGCTTTCTTTTACATTTAAATAAGAGAAAGTCTGTCAAATAAGACTGAAATATGTGTACAATATTGCTGAGGTACTAAAATATTTTAGGTATTGTAAAGACGAATACATATATGTATGTAAGGGTTGAGCTGATCATTCTGCTATACCCCTCTACTTATATTGGGTTTTTCTTTTCCTTGGGTTGTATTTCAAAGTCATTCTTCACTTGTGTTTGGTATTGCAGGCAGTATAGCCTGGATTTGCAGTACTGTGCTGCCCTAAGGACACTGTGAGGAGGTAAGAACCAACAGCCCACACTGAGAGGGAAATTGCTTCAGACTAGACTTTGCTTCCAGGAGCTGCATTAGTAGTTGGAACATATTAGATATATGCTAACTGTGTGTCCTCTGGCTTAGTGTCATCATAAAGGCACCCAATCTTCCATGTGATCCAAAGGTATGTGGGCATGATCAGGAATATAATTTCAGAAGTGCATTCCTTATCCAAACCAAAATGCAAATACAGACTTACAGTCATATGGCTTATTTATCCTCCTTTGAGATTTCTACAACTGACTTTAGCAAAAGCAGAATTTGGACAGGCGAGAGTTATGAAGATCCACACATATTGCTTCTCCCCTCTTTTTTGAATATTTTATCTTTCATTGTATCCAGATTGTCTCTAATACGGTATTCTTTACCTCTTTTAAAGTCTTTGGGAATATTTTGTCATTCTTTTCTTCTCTGCAGCTCATTTCTTTAGGAATTTTTTTTTCTTTTCTCTTTATTTGGCATTTATTTTAATTTCTATGCTTTCTTCTGTATACTTTCCTCTTCTGAACAATCTCTGCTAATTATTGTTACATTAGGTTTTTACTCTTCATTCATTCTTTCTTCTTTTCCTCCTTCTACTATTTTGTTACTATGGCTAATGAAACTATTTCAGAAGCATATGTATGGGATTTGGAATATGCATGAGGCTGTGGAGAGATATACCTGGGCCACAAGTCCTATGTCCACTTCTTAACTTCAAGAAAAAAAGCACCCAGAGAAGAGTCCGATCTGGGTGAAAGCCTGATGTGGGTTTTGTTTTAACCATTTAATAAATAATAATAATGATGTTTTTAAAGTGACAAGCATATGTCCAAAGGAACAAAACCTCTTTTCGTTCAATATTGTGCAAATCTTCTGTACTAGCTGCTTAAAGATATGTGGTGTGCTATGTTCTTACTAATGGGCAGAGCTTGTACGTGAGGTTGCATGTAAGGCTGACCCTCTCTAGCAAAAGATGAATTATGGATTTAGATTCAGTCTGGAGAAAGTATGAAGCTGTCAGTTCTAGGATATGTCATTGCTGATCTTGGTGTCTGTAGCTGACTGTTCTGGAGCTTATCTGGTGGCTGCTGTTGGTGAGTGGCTGTCAGATGGTTCTGACAGCTAGAATAGAATTATGAAACACCAAAGCTGCACAGACCAAGAGATCTTAGAGTTTCTGATCAGTTTATGACACATAGATCTGCAGAGAGTCTTTTCGAGAAAAAGCAGTTCTATGAAAAAGAAAGGATGAGGAAAAAAGATGAAGGGAAATAGTGGACTACAGGATGAAAGAAGAGGGAGGAAAACATGCAAACTATATACGGGAAAAAATGGATCAGGTATAAATCACAAAGGACATTGCCTCTCCCCCCTTCTCTTCCTTCCCTTCAATATTTCTTGTTTTTTATCTGTTAAGACTTTTTAACATACACTTATCAGTACAAAGTCAAGCACTGGCTCTTTGAAAATTGTCCGGTGTGTTCAAATTGTTCTGTGTGTTCATATTTTTCCATTTATAATACTGTTAAAGAATTAGGAACTTTAGTCTCCATATAGCCAGCTAGGAACTACATTCTCCTTATAGTCTTTCTGATGACCCAGATACACCATTAGGACAGCAGTGCCTCTTTCAGCATACAAAATATGTGCTATTTAGTGCCTAGTGGTGAACCAGTGTAAGAGAAGACTAATGAAATGAGCTATATTAGGTTTTGAAGGTGGATTTTAATACCGTTTAATATTATCTGGGTTACATTGGTGTAGTATGATGAATAAATTCAGTAGTCTAAGACACAAATCTAGAAGGAACCTATTATTTTTTAAAGACAGAAAGGTATCTATCTGCTAATTTCTCCTAAGGACTTCTGTTAAGGCCACAAAGAAAAGAAACTGAGAAAAGATTTTGATATCTAATACTTAGAAGAGCACATAAACTTGAACTGTACTTGCAGAATATATTGATAAAGGAAAATTTTCATAACACTATAGAGATCATCCACTGAAAATAGAAAGTAGTTATTTCTTAATATTAATTTCAAAATTAGTTACCTAGGTACTAAATATTAAAGATTAATTTTTTTGGTTAATCACATTAAAATTTTCTACATTATTCTTTATATTGTTAAAGTAAGCAAGTACCTTTTATACAATCAGAAAGCAAAAGTGTTAATGAATATTTTGGGATCTAAAACTTTTGAGAATTCAGATAAGCTTTTCAGATTCATTTGAAGATGTTAAATTATGCACTTCAAGCAGCATTATGAGTTCTTCTGAGGGATTTTGATCGTGACAGTCTTAACTTCTGTGTATTCATGAAGGCCATATTCTCCCCTAGATAAAAGAGAAAGAAGAGCAATATTTATGCTAATGCTTTTCATATGAGTTATGCCCTGGGTGGGATTTTCAGTGGTGCTGTGCAATTGGCCAGATATATAACAAATATACTGGACGTACTCAGAAGACTTCTGTGCAGCTAGACTGCTGCTGGAAGCCTTTCGAAAAGCTACTGAAACTGTCTCCTTAGGAAAGTCAGGGAGAGAGAGCAATATAATTTCTGTGTGAAGGAATGGCACTTAATCAGTTTAGTGCCTTTCTAAAGTGTTTTCACAAAGATAGTCAGCAAGTTATTTGCGAAGGCTTTACTCTGATGTCAAGACTTTTCTCCAAAGAATAGATTCTTTCTTTCAAGTCAATGGGGGACATAATTAATCCACTATGAAATCTCCCAGTCAGTGGAAAATACTTACATCTTATGGACATATTATTAACATGATTCCACCTTCATGTTTTATGTGATGAGATGAATCTTACTTGTATGCCTACATGTTTCATATCTAGCACACAATAGTAAAATTATTTAGACATAATTGATTGTTTTATGGAAGAAGGTTTGGTACAGTATAATGTTTAAATCAAGGATTTTGAAATGTCTTTTTTTTTCAAAAACCTGGCATTTAAAGGAGTTTCCACAAACTACACACTTAAATATTTTCATGCAAATGACTCTTTCTAAATATATGCAAAATCTGTGAACAATGAACACAACCATCTGTTTTGAATATTAGGAGATAGCAAGCTACTAGAAATGGTCATTTTTAAAAAGAGTGTACCTGAGTAATTTTCTTATTTGTTTTAAAGAGGAATTCTTTACTTGACATTGTCTCTGAGAATATGAAGACTAAACTCTATATATACTAATTGAACAAAATCTCAAAGTGGGCATCCTAGTTATGAAGGTTTAAAGTTGGGGTTTGGAATTTCATTTTGCTGTTTCCAAGAATCTATATATATGTTGTTTACTTACAGTTCTCGTCCATTTCCTGACATCTTAAATCCTCCGAAAGGACACTGAGCAGATACTGCACTATAACAATTAACCCTGGAAGAACAGGAAAATTACTTCTGACAGAGTGAAACACTTTTTCAACTTCCAAGAAAATCAGTGTTTTTCTGTCAACTGCATAATCCATGGTGATATTCACAAACTATATCTGAGAAATATATTAGCAAATATACATGTTATCCAAAGTTCAGAGTAACAAAGCGTTAAGAGAAACCGCTCCTATGTTTGGAGGGAGGTTGTTCTTTAAAGGACTTCAAGCAGAGTCACAGTCATGTATATCTCTGATGGTTATAATAAAATTTCTTCTTAATTAGTGCACAACCTCTTAAACCAAAGACTAGTCACAGTTAAGTCTTCTCAGGTACACTTCCAACAGATAAATTCGGAATCATTTCAGTATATGTTTAGGAAGTTTTGTTTGGTTCTGCTCAATATTAAGCTATATTTTATATTGTTGGTGGGAACAAAAATACAATGGATAAGAAAGGAATTTCACAGGTGAATGTGCCTCTTGCTCCGTAAAGGGGGAGTTCTTTTTGTCTTGCCACATCGTAAAATCAGACATTCTCTATTTTTATTTCTTATAATTTCCTCTGCTGCCAGACTGCTAGTTTCAACAAAACAGGTTCTGATCATAGTTAAGGATTTCTAGATGGACCAGCAATCTTGTAAGAGCAAAATCTGAAGATTTCACTTCCGTTTTAAACTTTATATTAACGAATACCCACTCCTATGCCAAAATTGTTAACTTATTGTTTAGAAAGCATATGTTTTTAAGGCCATAGAACCTGGGCAGAAATTTGTGCTGGTTGCAAGTTTATTCAGATAAAATGTAAATTAGACACAGGGTCTTTTGGTCAAGTAAAGTTGTTTGTTCTCTTTCTGATGCATTAAGATAGCTGTAGGGAAACGCAGGTCTCTGTCACTAATAGTCATTAGTCTCAATGTGCTATTCCTCCAAACCTTCACTCTTGCATTTCTCAACCTTTGCCTTTCCAGCTCCGTCTTGGTTGTCTCTCTTGCCTCACAGAAAATAGTAAACCTTACACTTGCAGAAGTTGTCCCTCACTTGTGTTTCCTTCCTTTTTTCAACAACATTTTACCAATCTTTTCCATCACAGGTGGATGTTCTGCCCAGGTTAATGGTCACAGAACTTCAGATAATTTATTTCTTTCACAGTACAGAAAATGATCCCTGCAAAATAAGACTGTATTGGACAACCCTCAGACCCTGAATGGGGAGGAAACGCTCTCAAGTGTGTATTGGTTTATCTCCTTTCCTTTATAACAAGTCAGTTTCCTCTTTCAGACTAAGTTTACACGACAACTGTGTAAAGAATTGCAGAAGAAATTAAAACTTGAAGCTGTTTTAATTTAACAGCACATTAAACATGGAAAGGTGACAGGAAGAGAGACACAGGAGGATGACATTATTCTACTTCTCTAAAGATAAGGGATTGAATTACAAAAGTATGCCACCTAAAGGACTGTTAAAATGACCTACAATTACTGCCTTTATTACCTGTGGTTCTGAAGGAAGAATTAAAAAAGCCATTACTTACCATACTGTTCCAGCCTGAAGAGCAGCTGCAAATGTCAGTGCTTTATCAATGTCTTTGGTAAAAACTGCTGCTGCTAAACCATAGGTAGTATTATTTGCCCTCTTGATAACTTCCTCTATAGTTTTAAACTTCATGATTTGTTGAACAGGTCCAAATATCTGTTTCAGATGCATGTAAACATATGAAGCAGACTAGTATAGCTTACTATCATAAATAATTAATATTTTTAAAAATTATTTCTGCCTTATTACTGAATTTATTCAGTCAAGAGTGTACATCTCAGAACAGAATTCCAAAAAGGACTATAAATTCACATAAGGAAAAGATTTTTGCAGTATGGAGAAGATCAAGATAGCCTATTTTAAAATGATCAATAAAACAGTAAAAAAATAAATAAAACAATAAATGATGAAAGCATATAAATGTGAAAAGACCCATAAGATAAAGGTAGTTAGCATAGAGTCACAGTGTGTTACATATCTACACTGGTTACCATTTAAACTGGTATTTTGTAATTTTCCATATTTGGAGTTGAGATTGATCTATTTATTTGTTTGTTTACTTATTTAATTTATTTCCAACATTAAAACTCTTCCTTCCCCTATACTTTCTGTTAGAGTTTTAGCTCTGCAGGTAGCTAGACAAGACATGTATGCCAAGTGAAATGAGAGTAGTTCAGAGTTCGTTTCCTCACTACTGCTGCTCTTTGTTCTCAGCCAGAGGTGCCCATGCTCACTGCACAGTGCTAAGGCTGTGTAGGGCAGGGGGAGTATTACCACATCTAATTAGTTTTTTTCTATAGATTGTGAACTTTTCACTTGATTTTCATGGAAAAACATGTACTGCTAGTTTCTAACTAGAGTCACAGGGATTGATTTACACAGATCAGAAAACCACCAAATGTTCACTTTTAGAAACTGCATATTCTTTAAATTTCCTTGGCTCTGTGGGATTTTGTTATTCAATATGCTCAAAAAAATGTGAAAAGCTATTCTTGTACTGCTCATCAGAAGGAAACTAATAGATTTGTGAAGAAACATACCTTTGAGCCATTTCCTAGCTGTCTCCCTGACCAGCAGAAACAATCCAAATTATTTTTCATACAGTTTTCTTCTGGTTTACAGCTCTTTCCTCATCACAATTAACTGTTTGCTCTGCTGTTCATTTTAACTTTTTCTGTTGACTTCTAATGAATATACTATGTATGTTCAACAAACTGCATCAGCAGTATTACTGGCTTTTAAATCAACAGTTGGATTTTGAATTTTTAAGGAGCTTTCTAATGTGATGAAGTATAATGGACACCAATTGCAGCAAAATTGCAGGACTTACTAATGAAGATGAATGTAAAAAGAAAAAAACACAGAGAAAATGTAATGACTTTTTTTTGAGGCTGTGTTTACAGAACTGTTTTCTCAACAACACAGTAGCTCTGCTCTCCTAACTCCTTCCTGTTTCTTGCAGATGATCACTGATGCCCTGGCACTGCCACCTTAGTTGGGTCAGTAAGAGCTCCTTCAAGGATGTGTAGACACATCTGCAAACTGATCTATGTTAAACAATCCTGCAAAAGCAAAACTCTGCTTTGCTGTATTTGCCACCAACAAGATGCCTGTGGAAGCACAAATTAATAATTTTCTCTTACAGCAGAATAGCTGTTTGGTGCATGTTGTGTCCAAATCACAATTTAAATGTCTTCTCAGATAGTACAAAGAGTTCACAAGCTGTGCCTTCAAGGTTTGCTTCTCTGTGCAATTTACCCCGATTGTTATATGCTAGACATGGGCAGTATGGGGTGGTGTAAACAACCAGAAACAGCATTTCTTGCCTACTGCCATCTTGAGCTGGAGCATTTCTTGACAGCCCAACATCATATTCCTCTCTCTCACCTCCACTGAGTTGGTGAAATGGGCATCAGAAACCAAGCAAAACATGACAAACACCACCAGGATAGAGAATTTTTGTAAGCCACTTGACTTTTTGTACAGACATTTAAACAGACAATCTGCAGCAAGAGTACAGACTGACAAGATATTATTTACCTCTTCTTTGGCAATACGCATATCATCTGTAACATTAGAAAAAACTGTGGGCTGGATGAAGTAACCTTTGTCTCCCCATGGACCTCCTCCACATTCCAGTTTGGCTCCTTCTTTTTTCCCACTCTCAATTAGGTCCAGGATTTTTTGAAACTGCTCCTTATCAATCTAAGTGAAAAAGATATTAAACAGATGAAAACAGCACATGCTGATAATGATCATTCTCCTAACCTTACAACATTCTAATTTCATTCAGTTGCATATGCTGAAGTGAAACAGTTGGAAAGCCCTGCAAATGTTCTTGTCACTAACATCTCAAAACTTGCAGGCTTTTCTCAATGAGAACCATAATTAGAAATTTTGACACAGGAGAATCAGCTGCAGAAGGTTTGATATCCTAGTTTTCTTTAGCAAAAAAGAAAGAAAAAATACATAAAATGAATATTTTATATACCTCTCCCAGTACTCTTGCCAAATGCAAACTATTTGTCAAAACAAAGATTGCTGAGCTTCATTCTTCAAAAACAAAAAAGGGCTTGATCTGTCTAGCTAGACTCTTCTGTATTTAGCTAAGTCTAGTAGACTTAGCAACAATAAAGCATAAGCAACAATAAAGTATAACTGAAGGTCAATGTTCTTTTCAGTTCATTCTGATTTATTAGTGGAATAAAGACATATTTGGGGTTTCAGAAGCATAGGTGACAGACTCTTTATCATATGAAGCCAATTTCTGCTCATCCACTCTTTGAAGTCTATCAACAAATTCAACATATGCAAAGCATATTTCAGTTTAGATCTATTGTATAACAAAATTTCAAGGCCTTGTGACGGTTGGTAAAAGGGTCTGGGGCCCAAGTTATTTTCTCTTCCCTACTTCCAGTACCTGACCAAGATATGGAATGGAGTAAAAGAACCCAGACCATAACTACCTGGCTCTGAGACTGATACGACAGGCAGGACTTGGGTTCTTTCATAATGCCTGGTATTGCAAGATACCAGGCCAGATGGCAAGAAGTGGGAAAGGCTTATCCTCGAGCGGAAAAAGGATGCTAGGAAGAGAATTAGCAGGGCTCATCCATAGAGCTTTAAACTAGATTAGAAGGGGGTGGGGTTGTTGCCAGGTCTACACTAGTGGGGCAGTGTTCTAGTGCTAGTACTAGTACAGACCAGAAGGCCTCCTGCCCCACTACGGTAGAATTGGCATGCTCAGTTCGCTCCTTGAAATGCCTGTATATCAATGCATGCAGTATGGGGAATGAACAGGAGGAGTTAGAAATCCATGTGCGGTCAAAGAGTTATAATCTGGTGGCAACTACTGAGACATGGTGGGACAGCTCTCAGGACCGGAATGTGGTCATGGATGTGTCCTTTTTAGGAAAGACAGGTCTACAAGGCATGGTGGGGGAGTAGCTCTTTACGTGAGAGAGCAACTAGAATGCATTGAGTTCTGTCCAGGGGTGTATGAGGGGCAAGTTGAGAGTTTATGGGTGTGAATTAAGGGGCAGGCTACCATGGGTGATATTGTGTTACAGGCCACCTGATCAGGATGAGGAAGTTGATGAGGCTTTCTCCAGGCAACAGGCAGTAGCCTCTCAATCACAGGCCCTGTTTTTTATGGCAGATTTGAACTACCCAGATATTTTCTGGAAGGCCTACTCAGCCA
>VWZX01010837.1:0-97927 GCA_013399015.1 Galbula dea
ACTAATTCATGGTCACTTTGCCCAACTCGACCTCCAATCAAGACATCTGCTACAAGCCCTTCCCTATTCACAAGGAGCAGGTCCAGTAAAGCCCCCTCCCTGGTTGGTTCACCCACCAGCTGCATCAGGAAGTTATCCTCAACACACTCCAGAAACCTACCAGACTGTTCCCTTGCTGCTGTGTTATAATTCCAGCAGATATCAGGGAAATTGAAATCCCCCACAAGAACAAGGGCACATGACTTGGCTATCTCACCCAGTTGTTTGTAAAACACCTCATCCACCTCACTACTCTGACTGGGAGGTCTGTAGCACACACCCACAACAACATCTGCCTTGCTGGCCTTAGTACTAATCCTGACCCATATGCACTCAACCTTTTCAAAAATGTCACTCCAAGCCACCAGTTTCTCGCAGTCGTACACACAAAATATTTTCTGTGATTTTTGATGTGCTTATAGACATGTGAATGCATTCACCGCGTGGTGTAGCTGTGATGAAGAGCTGGCTAGGTGATACCCTCCTGCTGTCCTCTACTGGGTGGATTCAGAAGAGCTCAGGCATACTGTAAGCAAGGCCCCATCTTTGTTGGAAACGCTCTAAGTTGAAAGTAATAGCCCTGGAAGCTGAGCGACATGAGGTGTCAGTGCCACCATTGCAAGGCTCTAAGTGACCAGGCAGCCACTGCAGCACAGACTGTGAAGGTTTAGGCAACCGTGAAAGTGCACTCTCCAGTCTTTCTACCTTTTGTGTTGACTGCATGACTGAAGTAATTGACTGCTGTTATTTTTAAAGCATTTGCACATTGAATGGACATATGAATCCATGGATTAGATCAATGACTCCCCATCTGTGCTCTAAAATGGTGAGAAACTCCTTCACAGGTGTCTCTCTTCAGTGACAGCCCCACACAGGCCACTGTGAGGCAAGATGAATTCCCTGGGGAAGAGCTGTCAAGACCAAAGTGAGCAGAGTGGCTTTGAAGGGCTGGGGAGGAGGCTACAGGCTGCCCCTGCCTATGAGCACCCTCTCTGTCATTTCCAGCCACAGCTGGGGTTCCTGACCTGTGCAGAGCCCTCCCACATCCACACACTTGTCCACAGCCAGCTGAGGTGGCTTCTAGAATTGTTTCAGTGGCAGGCACATTTGCTGTCCTGGTTTTCTGGAGCTTTCTGCAGGAGGACAGAGCTCACCTGTGGCTTCCACAAGACCTTGTTGGCAGCTGGCCTCTGGATTTGGAAAATCCTCTACTTTGCCAGGATTTGGAGACCATCAATAGCCTTCATCCTACATGAAAGGCATGCTTTCATTGTGTGTCTGTTTCTGTGTGTGTGTGTGCACATGCATGAGCTTGCTAGAACAAATCCCATAAACACCCACCTGGGCACACTTCTGTCGGAGGAGGAAGGATGGGTAAGCACAAGGGTACCAGGCAGTAGCCAACTGCTGACCAGGATGTTGGCAGTGTTTTGGCATGGCAGGATGAATCATTGACGGGACTTGTATGATGCAGAAATTAATCAGGCAACAATGAGTTCTTCTGTCTCATTGTTCAATGATTTTTAAGACTAGAATTTTCAGTAAGTGAACTCACAAAACCTTTGAAAAGCCTAAGAAAACCTACAGTCTAAAATGTTGCCATAAGAGGGCAGTCTGAGATAATCACATAAGTTATCTTGCACAGTTCTGTTTTTCTTATCCCAAAAAACCAAAACCCAACCAACCAACAACAAAAATAACCAAAATCCAAAGAATGACTTGTTTCATTTAACTTTAGAAAGGGTTTTTGCAACTAGTGACATAGAATCAGTGTGAAAGGGGAGCATTTACAGTAAACACAATTCCCTGGAGAAGACATAAACTGACATCTAAGTCCTGAACTCAAGAGTCAAGAGGGTAGAGATTCAACTTTGTACATCTGTATTCTCCTACTAGGAACGTGGGTTTTGAATTTTGCCATTAGAGGGAAAACTATATGGTCTAATGTGGGAAGTGAACCACAGCAACACATGCTCATGGTAAAAGAGCAGAACCACCTCAAAGGAGGGAGAGTGCACTATGGCATCTTCAGAGAAGTGTTTATAAGGAGCTCTCAGGTCTTGTTGCCTGTTGAGGGGACTGGCAACCACCACCCTCCTGGTTCCTGCTGAATGTTGCCTAGTGCACATAATCTCTAATGTTGAAAAATGCAGACTGGTGCAGGACTTTCAGAAATTGCCTGCTGCTAGTCTGATTGCTGGGTCTGGAAGAGAAAATCTCATCCTCCTCAAGCCCCAACTTGTCTTCCTGTTGTGCTGGGCAAGGCACCTGTGTTCTCTAAGCATAAGCTACTGATGAATGAATGCAGGATACTTTCCACAGTGTCATTCAATGGCTAACTCTTGGATTGCCTTAAAATGCCACCATCACTGCTTTTCCATGCCAGATATATGATGTACTGCCCCTCCAGCCCTTGGTTGCTGTTCCTGGCCATCCTCTGTTGCAAAAGATAGGTCCAGGGGAAAAGAAGATTAGAACTGTAGAGTCTGCTGCCTCCCAAGGTATTGCTGAGGAACTGGTGGGGCAGCAGGAGAGAGGACAACCCCAAAGATGGCTGCAAAGCTTCAGCTCCAGAGCTAGGAGAGCTGGTGGGATGCCACCTCTTCTTCCCTCCTGTTTGGACAGCATGGTGGCTCAAAGCAAACCCAAACCATCTTTTTGCAAAACCACTGTTTTGCTATGCTTTTTATCCAATAAAGGCTACATTTTTTGCTCTTATTTGCTCAGACAAATACATTGGCTTCATGATGCAGCTCACAGGCAGATGTTCAGAACAGTCAATAAAAACTGAAGAAAGCAAATGTTGTTTATGTCCCAGTATCAACCTGCACAGCAAAAAAGAATCAATCTTAACCTCTTCTGCAAGAAGAACCATGAAGGGAAACAAACACCAGAGGTGGCTGGTGACAGTGTGATGCTGCAGAACAGAAGTAGGCTCACATTTAAACCACAGCAGCACTCAAATGCAGCAGACTGAACCCCTGTCCTTCAGCCAAAGGGTGTGAATTTCTGTCATAGAAATCAAAGAGTGGTGCTCTCCAGGCTATGCTGTGACAGACCATCAGACAGATTAAGCTTCAAAAGCTCTTTCTGAGATTATTGAAGCTACCAAGCAAAGAGATTCAAGTGTGCTCTGGGAATTTTTGTCCTCTGGTGTTGGAAAAATATACAGGCACTTAAGAATTGCAGAATCTCCTGGGATATAGTTTAAGTTTCAAGAAAATAAAGTTCTCATGAACCTCTCACAATCACTGCAGTCTTGAGGGTTTGCTAGATAGGTGCCTCTGCATAAATTAAATGTGCTTTAGCCAAGGCAGTGAAATCTAGCTGCCACACATCATGATAATCAGAATGGAGGTTTGAGACAGGGCTGATTCTAATTTAAGTTGCTGATTTGGGGATTGTCCCATTTTACCAATATTTGGTGATGAACTCTAAGCTGCATGAGTCTGTCTCTGCTCTGGCATGGGGAGAGCATGAAGCCTCATCATGCTCCCAGTACAGGACATGCATGCTTGGCCGAGCACGCTGCTCTCCATGCTCGCTGACCCTGCCCTCCAGAATCCTCAGCAGAGCCCTGCACTCCCCTGTAGTGATACGGTGACAAAACTCATCTTCTGGTATTATGCCTTTAGCTTCTCCTTGATTTCAGCACAATCCCTCCAGTATAGGTCAACCTAGATCTAATTTTGTCTGAGATGAGGTACTGATTTGTATGGGAACAGGCAGGATTATAGTAAGCTAAAACTGGACTCTGCCATAGCTTTTGGATGCAAAATTAGCTCTGATTTGATTTTAATAGTTCCAGTTAAAGGTTGTTTGCTGTGGCTTTTTCATTGTAATTTTTCAAGATTTTTTTCACAAACACATAAAATATTTTCTATTCCCTGCTCAAGTTTGCTTTTGCTACAACATATAGTGCTTTAACATAAATTGTTAAAGATAAACCACTGGATGCTCAGAAATAAGAGTCTGTGGAAGGAAGGAGGTGAATATTTCCCAGGCTGTTCTAACTCCAATAACCTAAAAAAACCCCACACTCATTTCAAGGGTTTTTTTGGAAGGGGAGAAATGGAATGGGGTATTTGACCCCCATGTTACCAGCATCAATTTATTGGCTGTCATGGTGAAAAAATGAAAGAGCAATCCTTTTATTTTGAGCTCAAGTTCACAACATGTAATAGTAAAATTTTTCTTGGGAAAATCTAAGGTCAATCAAATATATGCTCAGTCTTACTGTAATTAATGTGTTAAATACAATTAAGTGTTTCACTAGGATTTAGAAATAATCTTGCTTTTGGTGAGTAAGAGACAGATCTTTAAGAGCAGCAATGTTTTGACATCTTTCTCTATCCTCTCACCTTTAAAACTGACGCAGCAGGCAAATAGCTTTGTAGCCCAAATAGAGTTGCAGTTTGTTATAAATGCACAAGAGGCTTCATAAGAGCAAACAAAATTCCTCAGCTGTATACAGTCAGATTCCTTAAATCAGTGCAGTCATGCTCACAGAAGTAAAAAATGGACCCGTCATCTCTTAGGAGCAGTTATTCCACTGTTACGCTCCCATGGGAAAGGGAAAGGCAATTTTCCCAACAGAAGGTATTGCTCCATAATGTGAGAGATCGTTGAAATGCAAGTAACAAACCAAAACAGATGAAATATGTGCAAAGTAAATAGATCAAAGACATTGAGATAATTAATTACTGGCAGTCCAGTTCTCAGAGGAAGACAGTTCATTCACAAAGAAGCCACCGTACCCAACACTTCCCAATATTGGCATCTACAGCACAGATTTGCTGATGTTTGTTAATGAGTACAGGCAGAATTATTATTCCAGATAACTGGCTGTCCTAAAAGTTTATGTTCTGTTATAATAATGCCTTGTCCTACAAATAAACTTCACTACACTCATAACATTTTAGTTTAAGGAAAAGTACCAACTCCATTTCTGTGTTTACTAATGTGGAATTTTTGATCTCTATCTGCTATTCATCTATGTGTTTACACAGCCATTTCAAAAGAAAACTCAATGGCCAATGGCATGTTGAACCCAAATTCCCTTAATTCTTATTGCCTGGATACCCATATTTTCAATCCCATTAGCGCAGCAGGAATATTTCTGCTGTAAGGACAGCAAGAGTGGAGAGGATGAATCCTTACTTTGGTGCAGGCTCTTCATCTGCCCACACACTGAGATGGTCTCATCCCCTCAGGAATTACTGGAATGATATTAAAAAATGAACTGGATTTATTTTGTTCTGCATGCTCTGGTCTGATGGGGAGCTGAGCACCTTGAAGGCACGATAAGGCTTGTGGCCACAGAGTTATTTCTGTGAGGAGGAGTGTGATATGAGCCAGGTGTAAACAGCAAACATTATTTGCTTTGAGTCTGCAAACCCAAAGGTTTGCCAGGTGGTAGGATTGGCTGGGAGCAGGCACTAAGCTAAAAGGCACCAGAAGGGGTGAGGAAAGAAAGATTCTGATTGCTACCTGGGAATGACACTGGGCACCTGCCTTATGCCAAAACCACCAAGCACTTGATTTAACTGTTAGTTTCCTAAATCCCTTTGAGGAGAGTGTTTGGATCATCCTGGGGAAGCTGCGTGTTTTTTCAGAGAGTTTCTGAGAGATGCTGAGGATGTTCAACACACTTATCCCCAGCACTTTCTCCACTGTGCCCTTCAGCCCCTAATTTTGACTCCTGAACACTTTGCAAGTGGCTGAAGGCATAAGACTGGAAGTCTGAGCCCTGCGGTTTCTCCCACTACATAAAGGAGAGCAAATTGCTCTCCGGGGGGGAGGACCAGTATAATGCAATGGAGTAAGGACAGTGGCAGGGAGGTGGGGACAAAAGAGAGGTAAGGTCTCTTACATGGGCAATTGCTAACAATTTGGGACTTTTGACATCCTTTGAGAGGAATGGAGATGCATGTCAGGGGCAAACCTCTGCTCTGCAGCGTGTGGGATGCGGCCTGGGGGTTTTGGAGCAAGAAGGATGCAGGATTCAGGAGGAAGAAGGTGGTATTGAGACTGAGTAGTTCTCCTCTTCTCTCCTTTCTTTTCTAACTTCCAGGCAGTCCCCAAGTGGATGGATAGGTGGACAGACAGATAATTTGCAGGGGGTGACTGGTTCATCATCTTCCAAGATTACTCCCCAAACAATTATATCCTGAGTGACCATGTTCAAACCAGACAGGCTTCCAAGTGTTTTCCTGTGAAAATTTGGTACAGATTCTCTCTCCCTCTTAACAACATCTCAGCAACTATAAAAAAAAACCCTGAGTAAACTGCTCTCTGTTTATATCTATCAGGTGTGAGACTTTGGGCTTTGTACCTGGCAAAACTCTGCGACTGTCAGTACGTAACTGCAGCTTTAACACTCCCCCAGAATAGTGTTCTCCCACCAGGTTATAGAGCCTAAGCCAAGGGATTTAAGGAGCAGCAAGTGATAAGGGACAAGTGCGAAGGCTTAGCTTACTTGGTTTAGCATAGACCTTTACTTTTAGCCACCATAAATATAATAAGGTCTTTTCTTTATTTATCTATGCAGCCATGGGTCAGAAAGGGCAGAGTAGCTTAAAAGACTTATTCATGCAAGCTGGACTGCTGTTCTAAATCCACTACTTACAGACTGCAAATGTATTTCTTTCACATTGATGCAGTGTAGAAGAAAATGGATGTAAATGGTGTGTCTCCATCTCCATGGTGGTAGAGAGACTGAAAGCGTAAACAGAGGCCAGCAACCTTTTTACTTTCCTCTCTGCAAAATGGGAATCTCACCTATTCACAAGGGCTGAAAGGGTTTTCTAAATCACCCTAAAACAGAATAAAATTTGCTTATGTCCTGTGGCTCAAGAATTACTAAAACAATCTCTATCATCTCTCTGCCTGTTCTATTTTAAGGAGAACTGTTTCCCAGCTCAGGGAAAAATAGTTCAGGTGAGACATTATTAACATTTTTCAAGATTTCCTGGTTCCAGTCTCTTGTTTGTGCCAGGTAAATTGTTTTTCCTGAATCTTGGCACAGTTTACATGGAATATTTCAAGGTGTTACAGGAAGACCTTTGGGCTGGAGGTTGGTGAAACTTTGGTACAAGCATAGAAAAAAGTTAAAACCATAATTCATCTTTGCAAGTTGCATCATTAAAGTGGGTTGGTAACTTTCTTCTGTTGATACCTGTAAGTCAGAAAGGAAATGGGATTTTAAGGTAGGAATTGAAAAATCAAGGCCAAAATAGCTGGTTTGTTTCCAGAAGCCTGTGGCAGGGTCTGGGGGAGGAGAGGACTGCTGCATTATAGGATGTCACCTACTCTCAGTGAGAGTCCAGTAACTGAAAGGGATATAGGAATTCTCCACATGTCATGCCCAGCCATCATTGGTCCTCCCCAGCACCTGGAGACATCCAGCAAACGCTGCTGAAGCTGTGATAGCCATTCTGCTGCTCTTGCAGGTGCATTTGTTGCTCCATGCACCCAGCACTGGATTGTGTGGAGGCTCAGAGCAAGCCATCGGAGCTTCCCAGCTCTGCAAGCCACCACTGCTCGGGACACTCAAGCACAGAACATTGAATGCCACTGTGGGAGGACAAAGCAGTAAAAGACCACCACCTTTCCTGCTCCCGCACACTGACACCATCTACCCTTTCACTCCAGCTGTCTCACAGCTGGAAATACACTATTAGCTTCCTGGCAGTCTTCCTGGATGAGGATTCCTAAAATAGCACCTTTTCCCACCCCTTCTGCCCAGAGCAGGGTTATTTGCCAGCTCACTTGACACAAGGACTAGCTTGTACCATTGAACACCTATTTAAAAAGATACTTTTTCAGCTACTCCTTCTAACACCTGAAGAGCCTGGACAGAAGCCAGGAGTGATTCCCAGGCACCTTTGAGCCTCTGGGTAATTCAGCTGTAGCAAATACACTAGGGCCTGGGGGTCAGGGTGGCAGAGGATGGATTTTTTTCTGGCTCACAGATTTACAGTCGCTCTTTTCAGGAATATATTCAGAACTACTCTGGTTCAAAAGGTGCATTTCTTTGCTCAACCGTCCTTGTTTTCCAGCTGATTTTCTGATTCCTGTCCTGGCTTGACTATTTCTAAGAGAATGCATGCTGAGAAGTGACTGCTGGAAAGCTGCAGCCTTCCTTCTTGTCTCTTATGGATTATCAAGGCTGCTGAGATCAGAACATGTGTTTTTCTTACTGCATTAAGCATTTTGAATGTATGCTAAAAATGTTAATACGTTATTGAAGGGATTGGAATTTTTGCTTCAGGTGTGATGCCTTAGGCTATCTGTGCTTCACACACGATTGCAGGTGAGGGCTTGTTACAGTGGCAGAAACATGCACTTAATGAAATGTTATTCCCCATCTCATTATAGTCAATAGGAGAGCTCAGCAGTCGCTCAGATTTAAGATATCCTACTTTTTCCTCAAAAGATTTGCCCTGGAGTCAGAGCTGCAATGAGGTTGAGGTGAGAGGGACATCTGTCCTCCAAGAAAAACCCTAAATGGGTAATGGGTACAAACATGACAGGACCACGCCAGCCCCTGTGGGCACCTAGGAAAGCAGCCAGGAGATGTGCAGTGACTAGGAGGTGACAGCAGCAATGGGAAAGAGCCCAGAAAGGAGGAGGAGAGGGCACTGAAGACTGCCAGGAATAAAAGCTCTAGAAGTGTAAGGGGCAAGGCACCAGATTTTGCCCTCTTTCTGGAAGTGTACCAATATGATTTTGCTGATGGCCTTGTTCTCACTAAAGCTGCACAGACACAGTGCTACAGTCCAAAACAGCAAGAAGGCTCCCTTAGAGGTTGAGGATGTTCTTGGGTGAAGCCTGGCAGCAAAACATGCATGGGAGGGCAGATGGCCTATGGGTGCCAGGCATGGCACAGCTCACCCAGGGTGCTGGCACCCTAGCAGTGAGCCACACCTCAAAGACAGCTGTGGGGGGATCCAGTCAGACTCTGTGGCCCTGGTGGGTCATGGCCCTGCTTCACACAAGGAAAGGTTAGCAGCACAAGCCCTTGTACTTGAGAAGCCTCTTACTCTTCTCGAGAGCTGTTCAGAAGTTGGCTGTAAGCTGGCTGTTGTGCTCAGGTAATGTTATACACTGATGGGGTGTTCACCTCAGGGGTCCCAGGGCCTCTTTGGAGACTTTGGCTTTCCTTTCTGGCTGGCTTTATCATCACTTGTGGTGGAACTTGAATTCTTATTGCACATTATTCATTAAAATAGTCCCATACTGGCTTATCTTTATCTTGAACCTCAGAGAGCCAGCAGGTTGAGTTCTCCTGAATGTATTGATCAATACCCACAAATAAGGGCTGGAGTTGTGCAGTATAACCTGAACCAGCATCTAGTTTCATTTGAGTTTGTGAATTTAGATTTACCTTTAGGCAATTTGAAGATACTAAGATAGCAAAGAGCACATTCCCAGGTAGGTGAACTCATCACGTAGGCACGGGCTTTCTTGCTGGACATTGGCAGGGTCTTACTGCATATACACAAGCAACATCCTGGGGGCCACAGTGGATTCAGGCTGTCAGAGCTGATGGCAAAGGTTCCATGTACAAGGTGATGGATTCATATGGCTTTGCAGAAAGGAAGGGTGTTGGGGCAGATTGCTGGGCTGAGCTGATTGTTCCCCAACCATACTGTGTACCACAGAGCTCATTGACTTGGCTGGGATGTGACTGGTCTCCCCTCTTACCATTGTCCTCATCACCTTGCAGGACTATGCTTATATTTTGACTCCTGAACGTGTGGCCTCAGAGTGGCTGGGCACTGGTCCCAGCCTCTCCAGCAAGCAGAGCGTGTTGTTCCGCCTGTCTGCTCACAGCTTTTGCCTTTCTTCTGTTCTCCTGCTATTTCATGGCTACCATAAAATGCAGTTCTGACCTTTTTGTCCTCAGCAAGCTATTCATTTAAAATACAAATGGTGTCCTCAAACAGCAGTCATTAATATGAGGCAGCAAATTCTTTTCTTTGTTCTTTATTGTTGATTTCCCCACATTGGGAAACTGGGTGGCAAGTGAACTGCATAGCTGCAGGAGCAGCTTGCTAATTGCTTACTTTCAAATACTGATTTGTATGGGTTTGTTTGGTTATAAAGGGAAAAAGAAACAAGCCAGGAGGTGATAAAAAAATGTCAAGGTTATAAACCTCACAGAAGCTCTCTGGCCTGGAATTTTTATTAATTCTTTAAATGTAAATCGCAGGCCCATGGCTGCACATCCATGCCTCCTGCTGAGGGCCAGGTACCGTCGTGCAATTTGCCCTGCAGACCTTCGATGCAACACTCAACCTGAGGAGCTGAGCTCTGCCCTTGGGCGCCCAGGAGGAGAGCTGGCGAGATGCCAGCCAGGCCACTGTTCCTACTGCAGGCATTGCTCCTGGCTGGCGCCTGGCTGGCTGCAGGCAGGAGCCGGCCCATGACCCAAGCAGGGTCAGACTGTGGTGGAGGCATAACCATTTCTGCCTTTGGGGAGCTGTGGTTTGGAGGGCTATCATGTCAACCTTGTGTCTGTTGATGGTCTAATGAAAGGTGAAAGAAGGTAGACATCAAGGAGTGACTTTTTACTGAACCAAGAAGGATAGCTGAAAAAAAGACAAGTCTTTGGCCTGACTTAGACAAGTTTATGCTGACACTCCTTCTCAGACCCACCAAAGAAGTGCTTACTAAATATGAACTTCCAGCTTTCACCACTTTGTAATGTACTTTATGGATATTTAGCTCCTTTAAGTGTTCAAGCTCTTGGGTATCAGCTCCAGCGAGGTTATTAGATGTGGTTTTTTGAGTGGTTGTTTTTTGCCCAGTTCCAGGTTGTTTTGATGTCTTCCTTCCCACTAACCAGTGTCTGCCATTTTTCTTCTGTTTTAAAAAGGTTTTTTTTACATGTTCTTTTCTGAGAAGCTCACAATGCCCATGCATGTTACTCCTGTGTAGCGGGGGGCATTTCTGCCTACATAAATCAGCTCTGTTTCATTTGGAATTTCATATTATCACTTCATCTCCTTCTCTGTCCCTGTTTCTTGCAGTCACAGGTTGGCCCAGCACTCCAACAACCAGCAAAAGCAGAGCATCCCAACCTCACCCTCAGCACCAGCACTCTTCTTGCACTGGAGCACCGTGGCTGCCAGCAGCATCTGCTTCCTGCAGGGATGTCCCCCAGCATGGCTACTGCCCATGTGGTGGTGTCTTGAAACATGTGTCAAGCCACCATGAATGTGTCAGATAACCATTTCTAAGGACCCACTGTGGTGCTCCTTTGAGAAGGATATGACTGTGCCAGTGCCAGGAGGGACCTTCAAAGGGCAGTGAGTGTTGAGGGGATGGGTATGGCTTGAAGACCTGCAATTCACTGTTGTCCTCGTCAGGGCTGCCGCTCTTATCAGCAGCTAAAGATACCGGAGGGCTCCAAGGCTGTGGATGTGAGCAAGGCAAAGTCAAGGAAAAATTTCATTAACTGTGCTATTTTGCGTCTATTTACACAGGAAGGGTAGCTGCCTCTGTTCACTCTCTTATTACATGACATGATGCAGGGCCAAAATAGATTTCATTGTGTATCATTTGCATTAATTTTTTCCCTCCAGTGTATGTTACAATAGACCACTGTTGTTATTTCCCCCTCTGCTTAATAAAATAATCATGGTTGCATGACAACATCAAGCGGAAAAAAAAGCATGCAGAGGTGCTAGCTCTCTCAAAAATATCTTGTATAATATTTCATTCATCAGAAAAGGTCAGAGTCATTGCCAAAGTCACACAGTTTGAGTGGGTTTACAGTGGAAAGCGCTGTAACCACAGGACTGTGCAGCAACAAATCCAATATCTAATTTGACACATACAAATGTTGTGTTGGCTGGGAACTGATACCTGAAGGTTGTTTCTCAGTTTATAATGGGCAGTACAGTGGATCCCTGGACAGGAATCTTTGTTTTGAGTTATGTGATATGTAAGATAATTGAACAATTAATTTCCTTAATTAAAGAGAAAGGATGAATCAGTAGCTTTTATGGCTCATTATTAAAATAATTTTTTTTCAAGGAGAAAACCTTGAACTTTCCCCCTCCCCCCCAAAATCTCCTTGTGGCAAGAAGAGACTTGGAGTGGAGATCAGCGTTCAACAGCTTGCAAATCATTAGGATAAAACTACTCAGCAGCAGTAATCAAGATCTGCAGCAACTCTGGTTTACAATAGGTGATCCTTGCTGGTTCTCAAACCTCTGCATGCTCTCACTGAGGGATCTATCCCCCCTGCCCCAAGTCTACAAGAAGTGGTCTGTAGTGGGCTTCAGATCCACACTGTACATTTTGCCACAGCTTTTGTGTGCTCTGAGAACAGGAGAGTGGATTTCAAACCATAGAGATTGAGGGGTCCTTACTACCACTTATTACTTGTTCTTAGCAGGCTTGTTTAACAGCAGCTAAGCTGTCACCAGCAGGCTGAGTGCTAGCACACATGTTCTCCAAGACCAGGATTTCTGCAGCCACAGCATGGGCTCTGTCTCTGCCTCTGTGGCATATGCTGCTTGATATTGGCCTGCTGGTGGAGGGGACAGGTTGTCTGACCTGCAAAATCTGTGCTGTGACTGCATCAGGTGAGAGTTGTGACCTCACCATGAGAGCACTGCTGGTCATGAAAACCCAGCCCTGCTCCCCTCCTGAGTAATCCTAAGGAAGGAAAACAAAATCCTCCAAGCAAGACAAGGGGGACAATGTTTCTTCCCTAAGCCCTAGTCTCTCTGGAGCCCTTAGGCCCTGAAGTCTGTTGGGGAAAAACCTCTTTGGGCGGCACCTTGTACAGCCCAGCACCAGCGTCCACCAGCAAGTTGCGTGCAATTGCTGCACTGACTGCAGAGGGAGAATTGGGAAGATTGTAGCCCTATTACTCCCTAGCTTTTTTTCATGGATGTATCTCCATGAACTATAGGTAATTAAAATGAAAATATTTCTTCAGAATAATGAAGACACATTAAGAAGATTTCAGAACCTATACTAAAATCATGGTAACACAGTCCTTTACCAGTAAAGCAACAGGTTTCCTCCATTGCAATTCCCTCAAAAAAAAAAAGCAAATCACCCCACCCAAAAATCATCCTTAACATAAAATGAAAGCAAAATTATTGCTTCCCTAGTTGAGGGAAATTTGTGGATTAGCCATATGGTTTTATTTTTCAGGATGCCTTCACATAAGCTGTCCCCTGGAATACACTAAGCTGCTAAATCACAAACAGGAAAAATAACATTGCGGAAAATGTAGCATGAAGCAATAAGTTATCTTGGTTGTGGATTTGAGCTTGAAGCTGGCATTCAGCTGGCAGAGACTGGGTGGCTATTAAATATCTCAGCAGTCCCAGATAAATGCCAGGATAGCCTTGTGAACAGGAACTCTTGGTAGTATTTTCTGCTGTACTATTCCTATTTTAGTTCTATTTGTTTTCTCTCTATTTTGAACGTTTTGTATGTATATATATATGTATATATATATATATATACAAAAGGCTCAGCAGAACTAGAGAAAATAGAGTTCTGGAAGAGAAGAATGTGGATGCCAGTCGGTCAGTCCTCCTTTACTCCTGACTAACTGCCTCATGTTTGATTTTTTTTGCAAATCACAGAGGGTTTAAATGACAGGTATGGTCTGTCCTGTGTATATGTCATCATCTGCTGGGTATTCAGGGATTTCTAAGGATTTAAATTGACCTGCTGTTTGAACACAGGATGAGCAGTGATCCCTGTTCTCCGGCATATGTAGGGTTTCCCTGAGGGTAGAAAGGGAGACTGGAATTTAAAGTGATTCTCATTTATTTAGTATTTCCCTGTACAAAAGCCAGGAGTTTTCCAAAGCTCAGTGGAGTGCAGTCATTTGTGGCTGCTACCTGGGTTATGGCGGCATGTAACAATACCTGTCTGCCTCATGAATGTCAGACAAAGCTCTCATAAATTTTGAAGCCCAGCAGTAAAATTAATGGGAATTGCAGAGAGCAGGACCCTGTCAGCTTCATAATAGGTCTGTGGGTGGAAAAAAATTTCTCCTGCTTTCCTTCAGGCATTAGGCAATGCAGCTAGGGATACTCAGTGGCTATTATCCAATTATAAGTGCTTTTTTGCTCAGAAGAATTCAGTCGTCATCACTTTTAATGTGTCAAAGTTAAATAGTCACCAACGCAGGGTGTGGGTGGAGGAGCAGACCCCACTGCATTCCTTGTATTTTCTCATTTGCAATATTGCTTTGTCATTTCAGAGGTGACCAGGGTGCAGTGAGGGCCTGGCCTCTTCCCTCTTCTGCCCTGTCCAGCTGATCGGTATCAGCCTGAGGTGGGGTGTCCTGTTTACATCCTGAGCAGGACTGAGTGCTGGCCTGTCCCACCAGCACCGCCACCATTGCTGGTCCCCAGAGGGTTGTTGCAAGGGTGTGTTGGGCTCCTTGGAACACTGAGGCTGGGCTGTTTGACCATGCTTCATTGCATTGTATTTACAGTGCCTGCCTAGGTTTCTACTGGTGACCTGCAATGATCAAGGAAATATTTTTTCTCCCTCTGCTGCATAATTTGGCTTCTGTTTTCTTGTTGTTGTTTTCCTCCTGCCTTTGTAGCTGTTGGCTGCAGCTGAGGCCAAGTCACGGGACAGGATATGCTGCTTCTCCAGAGGTACAGAAATGCGAATAAATTACATAATATTCAGGAACTCTTTTGGGCACTAGAAGGTGATCATCTGTACTGCCAAGCTATTGACATGGCTCCTGGCACAGCTCTGGCCAGCACCACTTTGTCCCCTCCCTACTCCCTAGCCCAAGGGCTGCCAAGGGCCACTGTCCCACTTGAGATCATAGAAATACACAATGGTTTGTGTTGGAAGGGACCTTCTAAGTTCACCTAGTCCCATCCCCCTGTAATCAGCAGGTTAATGAGCAGGGACATCTTTAACTAGATCAGGTTGCTCAAACACCTGTCCACCCACCTTTGATGTTTCCAGGGATGGAAAATCTACCACCTCTCCGGGCAACATGTTTCCGTGTTCACCATCCTCATGGTAAGAAAATGTCTTCCTTATATTTAGTCTAAATCTATTCTCTTTTAGTTTAAAACCACTATGTGCCATCCTGTTGAAACAGACCCTGCTAAAAAGCCTGTCCCCATCTTTCTTGTAAGCCCCCTTTCAGTATTGGAAGGCTGGTGTCCCCAGACCCTTCTCTTCTCCAGGCATGAACAAGCCCAATTGCCTCAGTCTTTCTTCATAGGAGAGGTGTTCCAGCCCTCTGATGGATGTTTCGTAGCTCTTTGATGCACAGACAGTTGTTCTTCGCACTATAGAGCAACTCTGGGCACATGTAGTTTGCACATACAGCTCTGTCTATTTTCAAGCTTAGGTGGCTGCCAGCTGCATGTGTTGTAGTGACTAGGCTCATGCTCCCTTGAATCAACCTCCCTGTTCCAGTCACCCCAGCAGTTCTGGGGGCCTTTTCAAGGACATGCTCTGTAGGTCAAGAGCAACCTCCCCATTACAGCTCTCTGAGGGAAGAGCCTGGTCAGGTCTGGGCAGCCATGCCAGCAAGGGGCAATGGCAGCAATGGCTGATGCTTCCTCATTTACCACTGTTGGAGTCCCTTGTCCCTGTGTTTGCCCTCAGCTGCAGAGGTGGTGATGCCTCCACTTGGGTCTCTGCTCTATTTAACTTTCCTGCCCCTATGGAGGGTGGGTTTAATCCCCTGCTTTTCTGTCAACAGCTTGTTGGTGATGCTCTTTGACCTACAAAAGTACCTGTGCATCTTCTCGTTTCCTGACTTGCCTCTGAGGGGTGTTAGGCAGCTGCAATGGCCAACTTGGGGTGTTCCTGATTCTCTTCTGCAACCCTAAGGGATAAGGGGACCCTTGCATGACTGCCACCTGCCACTGACACAATGCACTAAGCGAGGCATATCTCCAGCCCTTGTTTGTGTACGTGAAATAATGTTTCCTTATCTCCTACATGTGTTATACATATAAAGCCCAAGTAGAGATTATGCAGTAGATTTAACCACGTGGATGTGGTCACAAATGATCAAGGTCCAGATGCAAGTTGCACCTGATGCAAACAAAGGAGAACAATGATGAAGAGCAAAGACAGAGAACAACAGTGTTTTTGATAGGTAGACATTTTAAGGTTGTAATGTTAGAAAATCTCCTACTGCAATAGGTAGGGATGATGTGTGTGGATCAGGCATGGGAAATACAGTGAGGAATTTTACTCCAGGTGAATACCAGCCTAATGGATGGTTGCTTGGTTTCGATCTGTTTTTCCTATGTTTCAGTGTGTGTCCTGAGCCTAGAGCTAGACAGTATTTTGCACCTACTCAGAGCAGAGCACATCCATGTCCACAGAAAGTTAGTTCAAGGAAACTTCACTAATCTTTGGTTTAGGAAGGAATTTTATTCTTAGCAATTTTCATACAGAGATGAGGGCCTTTTGCCAGCCCTGATTTCCAGGCAGTTTAAAGTCCATCTCCTGTGTTCAGTAGGCATATATAATGTCTATGTATAAGACTGAGAGAAGTGGCCAAAGACAGAAATGCTGGCAGTGTGAGCAACCTGCCTGGTCAGAGGGAGCTCAGAGAAGTGAGCACACAAAACACCACATGGGAAACAAAGCAATGAGCAGTCCTATGGGGACACACATACACCCCCCAACACATCTACACCTTCCTAGGCTGCTCAGCAGCCTGATAAATGTCTTTTACACACCTTCTACCAGTGAGAAAGTATCCAGCCAAAGCTTGGAGATGCCTTGCACGGAACAAGGCTTGGACATGACAACATTTTCCCTGGGCTATGTACATCAGTTGGGCTTAAACATTTCTGTGAGCATATCACATCCATGAGCACAGTACACCTGCAAGCAGCCCAGCATTAATTTTGCCCCAAATGACCCACCAGAGCGACAGCAAAGTGAGGAGATGTGAACAGCTGGAAGCTAGGCTGGGCACAGAGGACAGCCCTCTCAATAGCTGCCACAGCATGTTGGCCTCCTGGCCATGCTATAATTTTTAATATGCCAAACAAATTTCCCATATATAGAATATTTCCCAGCCCCTGAGCCTTGCTGAGGCCTCATTGCCTTCCCTTGAAGCAATAGAAGGCATTTGCAGTGTTTCTGTGCTGAACTGTGGGAAAAGAGCAGCAAGAAGCTGTGACCTCTGGGCAAGGGCATGCTTTGGAAACACCGTCATCAAAAAATCAACACATCAGCCCAGAAGGCCCATAGGCAGCTGATCTCCTCCCGCATTATCAGAGAGAGGGCTCTTCTGGATCCTGGGGAAGCAGCAGCCACTGGACATTTCTGAGATGTTTATTCTCTCCGTTGTTGATACTGAAGTCAATATGATAACTAAAAATAACGATTGTAAAAAAAATACACTGCAGCTATTTGTTCCTGCGTTGTTATGTTTACCCATACCAGCCTGGCTTTCCTTTTAGGCAGGCCGATAGTACCAGATGTTCAGTCATTTCCAGCAATGTGGTCATATCCCAGAAGATTTAGTCTGCTGGAGCAACTATATTAAACATGCCTGTAATTTTCCACTGAGACTGGAAGATCACATTCCTCTGGGGCAAGTGACTGCTGGCCGGATCGGCCCCACACACATGCAGCCAGCACAGCCCCGAGCCCTCTCCCAGCTTTGCTGTGACAGGAGGGGACACTGCTTCTGCAGCCTGCCTGGTCTTGGTCTTGGAGGTGTTGAGGACAGAGGAGGTCCCCGTCAGTAGCACCTCCTGGGGTTGGAGGATGTGCTGCTGGAGTCTACAGATTTCCCAGTTGCTTTACAGCCAGCTGCTGCTGCTGGGAAGGTTGCAGCCAGGGTTGCAGACGGCTTCTCCCTTGTCCCTCCCTCACACTCAGAGCCTGTAGACATGGTTGGTGTTTGTTGAGGTGGTCTGAAGAGAATTATGCTTTTTAACAGAATAAAAGCAGATATTTAACCTAAACACCTCTGTTCAGTCACATCTTGCTTCCAGATGAACAGAGGCAGAGGTAGCCATCCTGCAGTCTCTGCAGAGCCAGGGAATGCTCACCTCATTTGCAGATGTTTACTAGTGAGCAGTTGGATGTGTAAGGTGACTTCTCTGAGGGAGGATGTAGGACATCTCTGAGTACTGCCTCCTCTGAGCATGCAGCTTCAGCTTAATGAAAACTAATGGGCAGATCTCTGTGGATCATCCTGCTTTCTTCCACAAATAACAGTGGTGGTAGTGGACAATGGAGAAAGCTTCATTTGCACAACAATGTATGTATTTGGCTTAGCACCTGTGACCGACCCCTGGCCTCTGCTTACATTTAGCCTCCTGGTAGGTCAAGACTCCACCATATTTTGTTCAGTGGCAGGGAGGTACTTGCTCTTTAGGTGCAAGTGAGGCATACGGTGTGAGAGGATGCTTTAGGGAGAGCTGCTTCAGCTCCCAGGGCGGCTGCCACAACTTTGATCTACAAACCCCCATCACTCACCTCTGCTCTCCTTTTGGTAGAAGCAGCACAATTCAGAGAGCCTCTAGGAAGCTGCCAGCTTTGCCTGCTTCAGCAATGCTTGTCTGTTATGCCAGAAGGATATTTCTTGGAAAAAAGACTGTGTTGTGGATGCTGCTGTCAACCCTGATTATGGGCAGGTTGTTTTTCCTGCCACTGACTTTTGTAATACAGCAGGACTGGTCAAGACTCCTGGAGTCATCAAGCAATAAATTTACTCTTCAAGTGTTCAGGGACAGACATCCTGTTCTCATACATGTAATATGGGATCAAACTTATAAACCAGGCAGGCTGCTTCCGTGAACTCACTCAGCTGCAGAGATTTACTGTCTGAACAAGCTTTTCTCACTGAGAAGGCCTTGACTAGCCATCTTATCACTGTGAGGCGGTCTTATATGGATGGAAAGATAACCAGCTCGTCCAGCTTTGGCAAAGGGACATTTCTCCTTCCAGACAAAATCCCCTCACAGAAACGTCTCATGGGGGGATTTGTTCTATAGAAGTTAACCCCTTTCCTTCACAAAACCATCAGTGCCCTGACCTAAGGCTAGGACAGTGGTCAGACGAGGTGCCATGAGCAATGTCTGCTGTCAGAGACACCCTGATTACCTGCCGTGCTTGAGCCAGCTGGGACTGCGAACCCCACTCACAGCCTCCAGCTTTCACGATGTTTGTTAATCAACTAGCCATTGCAAATGTAGTTTTAGTAGCATTAAAATAAATTAAGCTAAAATATATCAAGCAGGTAAAATTGCAAAGTTTTAAATCAAAAGGGAGATATTGGAAGCTCTCAGTCTTCTAGTGTCTCTACAGGAGGAGTCTTCCCCTACTCTCTCATTTGCCAGGGAGATGGGTGCAGCTGCAGTATGGTGCCCTGGCAGTCACTGATTAACTGCCTACCTGGGGAGCTGCTGCTCATGCTGCACGTTACACCTTGACCCCCTGGCCACTCATTTCTGATGCTTGACTTCACTCTGTAGTGTTTTTATAGACCTTCTGCCACAGCGCTTATTTCCCACAACATTAAAAAATTTTTTTTTTCCCTTTACAGTTTCAGTGTTTCAATCATAGAGAGTGAGCCTGATTTCTGCTATCCCTGGCTTGCTTTTTATGGGTAACTGCTCTGCAGCTCAGCCATCAGAACTGTTTGGTTGCAAGGATCTGGCCAGCTCTGAAAATGTTTAGGTACAATCCCCCTTCTTATGAGAAGAGCTTTTAAGCCTCCCAAAATAGAGGTGAAATGGGATTTCTGTGAGCCATCCATGCTACTTGGCCTTTTACCACATAGTTAATTTTAACACCCACCCAGATGGGAAAATATCCCCCATGGCAGCTTCTCCTCACCCAGCACCATCTTCTCTGTGCAGGCATGAAGACTGCATTATAAGTCGTATAAGCAGTAACAGGAGATGAAGACACTGAAATCATATTATATTTATTACATACACAAGATATAAAAATGAATTACCAAAATAGTATAATTTTTTGTGAGTCCACAGGACCTTGAAAGAAAAATACATACGTAAAGTGGATTGCTAGACTCGTGACTTTTCTGGTGTTGTATGTCTTCCTTTTCTTTCCCCTCACACTCATGAACAAAACACACTCTATCCAATGTCATTTAAAGATGCTTTACAGAAAAGATACATTTTAGTGCTGAAAACTGCAGTAAGCTGCGCTATATTCCATACTGGTGTTAATGAGAAAATATAATGACCATATATATTGCAAACAATAACACAAGGAAACAAATAAAATGCTCAGTTTTAAATACTAACATAAAAATAAAATAAACTCCAGGCCCACCATAAATCGCTGGGTTGTGATATGCGAATACAAGCCCTTTCCATTCTCCACATTCACTCCTTTTCCTGCAGGCAGAGTTTTTCCTCCTCTGGCAATTGCATTTTTTATTTCCAATGATCTTCTTCTCACATTGTTTGTGAAGTTTTGCTGGAGTTCTGTCCACAGGGTCCAAGTGCTGGTCTGAAGCTTGGACTTCAGTGCAAATTCTTTATCTTTCAGATTGCATCCTCAGATACTCTGAGGGGCCAGTGCCAGGCTGGCCATTCCCTTTATACCATTAATGCCATCCAGCTGTGGGGGGTCTTCAGGAGTGCTTTTGTTTCAAGGAGATTTTTCACGTGCCACTTTCAACCTCTTCTTTCCCCGACACAAGTAGACTTCCCGTGTGGTGAAGTGGCATGTAGTAAAGTGCTTTATACAATGAAATATTTACACTAGGGCTAGGTTCAGTTTTAACACTTCAAGGACAAAAGCTCAGAGATGCTGCACCCTCTGCAGAGCTCTTCTCTGCAGCCAAGTGGTGGGTGACAGCCAGCCTCTGCCCTGTGCCGTGCTTGTGCCAAAGCAGAGGGATTTGATTCACTCCAGCAGCTCCATCCTCACCAGCACCAGCAAAGAATTTAGCTCCCGAAACCTACAGTGGGGTGACCAGGTCAAAAGCAAGTGGCACCCGATTCTCTTTGACAGGTACCATGTCCTAACCCAAGACGCTGTTTCTAACGAGGGGTCATCACTGCTGCCAGTGCCTGCCCACTGCTGCAGCCATTGCCTTCCCCACAGCATCCTCTGGGAGCCACTGGAAGTCACTCAGGGTCTACACTGGTGGTACTGGCAGTGGAGTTTTGCTTCTCAGTTGTAGCTTGTTTCACACTTTCCCTCTCTGGGGTAGCAGTTTATGCTGGGGTGATCATGAGAGTTGCTCCAACATTGCACTGGAGCAAAACAAGTGTCCACCCTTCCTTTTATTTCCCTCAACAAAATGATAAGTTAAGGCTCAGGTGAGCCCCTGGCAAGAAAGCTACAGGCAAGCGAACGAACATTGGCCAGGAAGGGTTAAATTAGACAGCTCCTACAACTCTGAATGCCTTGCTACATGTTTTGGCACTATTTTCTTACATTCCAGTTTTCATCCTAGAGGTCTTCTGTCTGTGAAGGCTGTTGCATTTTGTGCATAAAGAGATGCCCTAGGCAGTTGTGCACCCCTAGATGCAGTCTCTCTTCAAAATCTCCATGACCTTTCTTCCAAGAGCTGACTTCCACTGCTGGACAAAACTTTTCATGTTGACTATGAGTCTGCCTGTTCGGACATCCTCGTGTCCTGCCACGAGGTATTCCAAGCCTGCAAACCAGCAAAATGGTCAGGGACTGCACAGCACTATGTACTTAAGAGGTCTAATGATGCTGTAAAGTTAGCCTGGATAGCTAGTCCCAAGTAAAAAAGCACTTGGACAAAGACATATTTATACATGTTTATTCTCTCATATAACTGTGTATCTGTACCTGTATCTGTATCTATGACTCCTCTTGTGCATCTGTTAGTGAGATGCAGTGTGCAAACTTTGATTTTGTTTGCTTCTAAATGTAAAGGGAAGCTGAACTCTGTGGGCAGCACTACAAGTTTTTATACCTTGTTTAGGAACTGCTATTACCTTCATTTGGCAGCCACCTGCTTCACCACTCCCTAAATACATCTGGGCCTAGAAATCAGTCGGTTCAGCATGTTCCAGTAATGACAGTGCAGGATGACCCAATGCTGGTGTCTTGCTCAAAGTGGCCAGTGTCCCCTTGTAGGAAAATGCACACTGGACCCTGATGAGAGGCAATACTAGATTTGCTGGTGTAAGTACTCCAGAAGAACCTGAGAGGGTGGCAGTCACACTGAAAACAGCTGCATTAATTTCTGCCTCCAACAGATGTTTTTGAGACATGACAACGGTGTCTGGTGAAGCCCAGCAATCCCCTGCTGCAAGCCTCACCCCAGGCATCCTGCTGGTGGTTTTCAGGCCATGACTCAAAGAACACTTGGAGGCAGGCAATAATTGCTAAGCAAGCAGATGGGCTGAAGCCTTTGGCTTGAATTAGCTAAAGAAACACTGCCACAGATCCCATTAGCCTAAATGGGCCACAAACATACCACAAACCAGGATAACAAGGAGAATTCTTCTCATAGCAAGAGGAGCTCCCTGCCAGGGCCAGCACCCCGCTGCAGCATGCTTGGGGTCCAGCAAGCATGAGAGCCCCCTGTACCCCCTCCTTCTTGCACTAGTCTGGGGAGCACCATGCAGTGGTATGACCTAGTCTGGGGGAGGTGAGTCTCCCTCAGTGCTCTTGGTCACCCTACTCCATCCTGGATACAACTGGGAGTCTGCTCATGTTTTCTGGGTTGTAATTTTGTAGTTCAGAATAAAGGGAGAGTATCTTCTAGGTGAAGTTCAATGATGTTTTTCTTTAATTTAATACAATTTATTATCTAGTTCTGAGTTTTTGGGCACTGCCCCCCTCTTCTGCCAAGTAAACACAAGATACATGTATGGCAGTATCACCCTTTGCAAGACATTCATTTTAGCCACGTTGATCCTGCTATTCTAAATGTCACTCTTCAAAGACTCCTAAATCTCTCTCTCAAGAGGGAAATGTGGCATGCACCCCCAGAAAGCAAGCAAATATTGCTGCAGTTGCTGATTTGCTAGGGCTTCCTAGATTTTCAACTAGATGATATGGAAGTCTAAAAATAAAAGGAATTAAATTACTGAGATGCCAGAATCCAGGACTTGAAGCTGTGAGTTTTGCTCTTTGTTACTGGTAGGCAGCTTGCTGCTTATTTGTGTCTGCTTGACAGAGCTGAAGAGGGGAAGGGGCTCCTGCGCTCTTGAAGACAGCTGAGACCTTTAAGCCTTTCAACTCAGTGTCCCCCCAAAGAAGTCCAACCTTCTTCTGTGGGTGTTTGTGGAGGTGAAGGTATGCAAGGGTAGCGAATATTTCCCTCTAGGAACTTAAGCACATTTATCATCTGAAAACAGCTCATGGAGATCTGATAAATGCTTGGAGTTTTTATTTTTTGCCAGAGCCTTTAAGAGCATACCCTCCTTTTGGTATTCTGTCAAACAGAATAAAAACATGGTTTTCTTTCTTTTATTTTTATCTTTGATGTCCTCTATGTTTGGGGAGGTGTGATTTCCATTATAGCTATGTCAGGAAATCATTTTATGTCAGCTTGGCTTTTTATCCAGCTATTGTTTGTTTATTCATCCAGATCTCAGAAGCTCTTACTGTGAGAGATGGTTAAGTCTACTAGTATAGTGTTGCCAATCGTTCAAAAATTAATGTGGTAGCTAAAGAAAATAATGAAATTAAAAAAAATATTTGGGATCCTTTTTTGTCCATTTGGAAATTACTGAATCTTAAAGATGCATTCAGTTGATGTTTACAAGTTTCTTCTTGGGACCGAACTTTACAACTTTTTTCCAATATGAAAACTGAGATTAATTCACACTCATGGGACTCCAGCAACTGCATTTCAAGAAAACACCAAGCTTTGCAGTGTAAATTGTGAGAGCTGGCAAGGGAGTAACATCTGATGTATCGGACACCTGGTTGCCCCTAAAGGCAACTGCACCTCCACCCTTCCATTGATGACCAAGTGATCTTCATCAATTCATGATTACTGCTGTCTTTCCCTTTGCTGGGGAAAAAGAGTGAAGCTCCTCTGAAGTCAGTGGAATCACAAAGCTGTGTGTCCTCTGCAGGGCTGCCCTGCGCTCTCAGTGTGTGGCAGCTTCTATGGCATTCCTCCAGCTACATATTAAGGCAGCCATAGCTGGGCTTTCTTGCTTGCATTTTCATTGCACATGGAAAAATAAAACTATTTAATTACATATTTATGGTGTTTTACCAATATCTAAAGCCTTACTGCACTTAAATCATAAAGACCTACCTAATGCTGCAGATTCACCTGACCCTTGCACCTGACAAAACTTTCTGTGCTATCATGACAGCTTGCCTTCAAAGCCAAAGATGGTCACTCTGGTGGAGATGAAAGAAGAACACAAACACCTTATCAATGAATAACCCTGCTGCATGATCCAGCCTTGCAGGCAGCCCTTTTCCCCCAAAGGAAGTTCCTACCACTGCACATGTAAGGGACATCTCAGCACTGAAGTCAATGTTTTGATTAGTGATTTACAAGCTATGTGCACACCTTACAGAAAGAAAACTCTTTATCTGAATTAATTGGTAACTGTTGGTTTATCTTGGAGTTGTAAAGAATGGTGTGTCAGCTGGAGCACAGTTTTCTCTTTTGAAGAAAACTCTGAGTGCACATCCTTGTCTGTACTGGAGACTGCCTGCACTGTTCAGCCACCACAGGTTATATGCCATTTCAGTGAAAGAAGAAGAGAAAACACTATGAAGCTCTCCTCTCTCTGTATAGGAGATTTTTTTTTAGATGCAAACTAGTGTTACTTTCAGAGAGACCTCTTCCCTTAAGTTTAGATTAGAACATCAGTACAACATCGTGACTTAAATTAGATTTAAATGTGCTTTTTATGGATTCAAATTGGCATTAGTTTTGAAAAGATATGTCATGTAGTTGTGGCGCGATGTGCACCTCCTTCCCTCTGGGAACAAACTGAGACTGGTAAAACTGTAAGGCTGTTATTGTACTTCATAAAGAGAACTATATGTTTGAAAGTCTATAGAATGAAACAAGTTTTTCTCACCAAAATTCAAATTTGAATTCATGGAGATTGCTGTTGGAATGCAAATGATGGAACAGACAATAATTTTTAATCAACACTGGGCTGCAATCTCAGCTTATTGGCATGAGCGTATGGAGGGGTGGAAGTGAAATCTGTGTAAATGTGGGGATGTACTGCTCAGGGAGTCAAACCTACCGGGATTGAGGATGGGACAAGTGCAGCCTCTGTTAGTCCAGGACTCAGGGTATAGTGTCCTCTTGCCCCGGAGGATCTTCAGCTTTGTAGATTTCAAGACTTTCTTGATCTTCACGTTGACTTCTGCATGTGAGCCTTTGTCATGAGCTGACAAGATCTTCGTCTTGATCACTGGGAAAACAAGAATTCAAACCCAGGAATACACAAACTCTTCACAGTGCTCTCTTTTTCTTCAGTCTAATGCAGGTGTCTGAGTGAGGCAGTGAGTGCAATTACTTTGTTACAGTTGAGTTAGTTTGACGCTGCTTGCTAGCGAGCCTGGGGCCAGTGCAGCTGCTAGGGAAGTGCATACAGCCCCACACCTAGGGGCAGGAATGCTGATGGTTGGTTTGGCCATGCCCCCCAGATCTGCCACATGAGCAGCAGAAGAGGTCCAATGACCTGATTTTCAAAACTTTGTGAGGGTTCCATTTTCCTGCAGAGCTCAGCAAAGATGTTGGCTTCCTTAGCACCTTTGGAAATCAAGTGAGAAGCCCTGGTTTTAGGGATGGACCTGGAGGCTTTGCTGGCCTTAGCCCAGGCAGGCCAGGCAGGAGATAATGGCATAAGAAGCTGCCTTCATCCTACCCTGGTGAGCACTCCTTCTGCCAGTCCTGCTTTGTAGAACAGCCAAGTCCAAATGCAGTGGCAGAGACTGAGACAGTGGTGGGGACTGAGGCAAACCACAGAGTATTTTTAGCTCACAGATACCCATAGGCACAGTCCTGCTGCCTGGTATCCCACCTGCTGAGCCCCTGCAAAGTGGAGGCTTGGGTCCTGATGCCCACACTGGTAGGTATCATCATATCATGGTCCTTTATTCAGCACCGCATATTAGGAAGCTCAAGGAAACCTCTCCTCCTACAGTATGGCCCGAAGCTCATGATAAGCCCCATAATTCATCTGTCCCTCCAGTTCAGCTGACACCTTTGCATGTTGAGTGATGAAAGGGTAGGAAGCCTGAGTGTGCTTTAGATAAGATTTATGAACAGGTTTTTTTTCTGCATTTGTTTTTTAATTTTTTCTTATTTCTTATCTTTTGCAAGATTAAACTCAGTCACTATTGCAGCCAGGGAGCAAAGTAAAGCAGAATTGGATTTTTTCCTAATATCACTAAGCCAGGGTTATATTTCAACAGCTGGCGGCCCCTTGAACTTTCCTTTGTGGGCTGCTCCACAGCCTGCAGAGGGATGGGTTATTTCTCTCTGCACTTCCAACTTCAATGAAAGGCGAAACAGGTGCAAGAGTCCTCTGGAAGACTGTGAAGGAAAGGAGTGCTACACAGGTCATTCTTTGCTCTGCTGTGGTATGAAGGAAGCAGTTCACTGGCACACAGCAGAGAGGACTTGGGAAACAAAGTGCTTCCTCTTGTTCATTTAAATCCAATAGACACACAGACAATATACATCACCCCTTTGCAACAGTTTAATTTTCTTGACAAGGGGAAGTTTCCAGTGGTTACCAGAGCCCTTTTCTCCGTGTGCAGTTGTGTGGTGATCACTGTCCCTCCTTACTTTTGGTGCAATTCAGATTTAGTGATTTCTAGACCATGCTTGGGGCACCTGGTCTGCAGACAGTTTCAGTGACCAATTTTTGCTAACAGTGCTTTACAGCCTGTATTGGACCTAGCCAACCTCTCAGGGACACTTCTAGCTCTTGTGCTCCCATGATTTGGCATAGCATGATAGCAAGAGAGGTGGGTAATAGAGCAAGATGCTTCACCCACCTTAACTTGGCACAATGGTATCTATACATTTTGGAAAGGTCAAAGATCTACCTGCAGACTAAGTAGACCTTGGGCTTCCTAGGACAGAGTGGTACACACAGCAGCATCTTGCAAACATCTCACAGCACCTCCATTTATGCCCCTGCCATCTCACTCACAACTCACCATAGGTGTACTTCATCCCACAGAAGACCTTCGGATTCCCAAGAACTTGCTCTTTACATTCGCATTTACCTGGAGAAAAAGAAGGATGTAAACGTCTGTGGACAGCAGCCTTCTCAGGCAGAGCTTAGGACTTGCCAGAGGTTTTCACACGGTTCATAAGCCTCATGCAAAAAAAGTCCTGTTTTCAGATCTGGGCTGAATGCACAATCTTAGTCCAAAGGCAATTATTCCTTGTTTACTATTTGAAGAGAAGGGAAACAAAGGCCTTATTATTTTGACTTGGGATGAAAATAACATGCATGTCTCTCCTCGTGGTATTTTCCACACCATAATGTACCAGACAAAATTTTAAAAGGAAGTGTTGCAGAGGTTAAGGCAGATTAATGACTTCCGTGATCTTAGAACAAAGAATAACATGATATACTTATTTACGTTTAAAATGAAGTTGCCCAGACAAATGATGGAGCTTTCCCCTCAATTAACTCAATTATTGTATCTTTGAGATTTTATCATGCCACTTTCTGAAAGTGGAGGAAATGACGCTTGCCTGCTTGCATGCAGCTATTGCAAAGGAGGATAGTTTGATGCTGTGGCTTGGGGCCAACCTGCCTCACAGCAACCTCCAGACTAGAGGGACAGGAGGGAAATAACTTCCCCAGCTGAAGCCATAGCTGAAATGATAGGCCAGCTCAAATTGCATTGTAAGCTGCAATTGATGCCAAAATTGTTGTGGGTATCGGTATCTTGAGTTAGAAATTTCCCAATGACCTGCTAGTGAAGTGCCAAACCCCACCCTCTAAATAATGTTGCTGGCTTGTCCAACATATTGTAGTTCTAGTGAATATAAACACATGTATAACACATGAGAGTATTCAGCCTTGAAATTCAGAGCTAGGACTGCAAATTCAGGCAGGCAACTCTTGCCTCATTGACAGCAACATGTTGTTGTACAGGCTTTCAGCATGGATCATCTGCCTAAAGGGTTTTGTCCACAGATAGGACACAGCGTAAAGTTCCTCAGGCTCTTTGGAGGGGAAGGAGGTGATCACACAGGATTTTAATGGAGCAACCAACATCCATCCTCTCCTGCAACTGCCAGGGTGCTAATTACAAGCCAGTGCAGAAAACTGTATCCGTGTTGGCTGCTGGTGGGAGAGATGGAGCAGGGAAATATGTGTGAAGCCGCCATCCTACCAGAGTGTCGGAGTGCTGAGAAGCCCTGCTCGTCCTCCCAGCCCCAGGTGGGCTTGCTGTCATTTAACACTGTCTGGAAAAAGGGTGCTTCATTGTGCCAGGTCATGTCCAAGCTGTCAAGAGGGCAGGAAAAGGGAGACAGTCAGCCTTCATCCTAGAGCCGGTGGAAATTAGGGCCACTACCAACCCACCTTCCAGGCACGATGTGACCGTGCATCCTGGCAATGTTAAACACAAGGGGCCATTTTGGAATGTGAACAGGTTGAGTGTTGTCAGAGTGGGTCATGAATCCATTTTGGGTTTAAAATACACTGTATGGATTTATATGCCATTAATAGCCCCAGCGTGGTAGGAAAAGGCAACATATAAGATCTGGAGAGTGGGGTATTATTAAAATGTATTGTCTTCTAAATTCTGAGCTTGATTCTAACTCCAACATAGTCAAGGCAAGCTGAGTTGCAACAGCAGCAGTATTAAGCCTTTGGTTTTCTCTCATTCAATGTCCCTTTGCTTGTGGAGAGGAAGCAACTGTGAAGGTTGTGGAAAATACCCAACACATTAACACCATCACCAAAAGCCAATAATACAACAACACCAGTGCTCTGCCACGGTGTCCCAGGCACTCGGGTGAACCATGGCCTCAGCTCCTGCTCTATCCCCAGTTTCTGACCATACTAAACCCCAAATATTTCATATAATGGATATTTCTCAGCCCACTTACCACAAATAAATAGGGTTGGTGCAGTGCCTTCCCTGGGATAGAGATTGCGGGGATACAGAGAGGTTGGGAGGGAGTGACCAGGACCTCCTCAACTCACCTGCTGTTGTGACAGTCACCAGTACGGGGGTCGCAGATGCGGGAGCAGTCGCAGGGGCGGCAGCCATAGGCACCAAAGCCCCAGTAGCCAGGGAGGCAGTGGTCACAGTGGGGCCCTGCCACACCAGGCTTGCAGGGGCAGTTACCAGTGCTGGGGTCGCAGAAGGTGTGGGAGCCCAGGGGGAGTGAGGCCGATCCCAGGGGGTGGCAGGAGCAAGCTGTGGGGGATACCATGGGGAGAGAGAAGATGTGTGGGTGCAAAACTTCTGTGGGATGAAGACAGAGGAGATGCCTGTGAAACTGTTCCTAAGCATCATAGGCATCATCAAAGCCCAAAACCCGCTTTTTTTCACCTGCAGAAATCTGACTAGAATCTTCCATTAGAAACTGCCTGACTTTAACTTTTGTGAGGTATCTTAGTCAATCTACCCCAGTAACTTGTTATGTTTTGCTAAACAGGCCTTTAAAACTTTTTTTATAGCATCTGGATTCCAACCAAGCCAAGTACCCAGCAATGTGCCTGGTTCACAATCATGTTTAAGCAGCTGTGAGTGCTTCATTACAAAAATGAATCAGGCCATAATTACTTTCTGAAGTAATAACAACTGTTTTGCATCTAGGAGATTAAAAAACCCCCTCAGAACAGTCAATTTAATTAAAGGGGAGGTTAGGCAAAAAGTACTCCTCTGTCTCTGAATTTCTTTTAGAAACATCATTTCAAAACACTAAAAAAAATACTGAGGACGCTGATAATTTAAGAGATATTCTTTTATATATATCTGGGGACACGGGTTTGCAGAGTGCACATCAGAAATCCCAGCTGCTCTTTTTACCTTCCCCACAGACCCTTTCAGCCAAACGATGCACTGGAAGTTTCCTGGGACACGCTGGGAGAAATGGCCATTCTCACAAATCAGGTACTGTGAAGTTTTCCTTACATACCTTTTAGTATTTTTCTTTTGCATAAAAGTAATTTGTGTCTGTTGCAAGACTACAGTCTTTTTTCCCCCCCAAGATATAAATCTTTTCAAAGATCAGAAATACAGTCATCAGAAGTGTAAGACAAACCGCTGACCATTCAGCCTGGCCAGCAGGCAAAATGATGCCCTGCAGGACCAGTAGCTGGATGTCTCATGCTCTTCTTCCTCAGTGTTTGGTTCTCTGACCAGGGTATGTTACAGTCAGCCTTGTGCATCATGGCAAAAATTACCTGCTGAAAGAATTTTATCTAAAATTCCATATACATAAAAATCAGATTTCCTAAGAAAATTTTGCTTGGAGGGAAAATTTTCACCAAATTGTAGTATGAATATTTTTATTTTGCAACTGTGAAGGCAATAAAGCAGAACAACCATTGCATCCAGCACAACCTTTCTTTCTCTTAAAATACTTATTTCTGCACACATATATATAATTTCACTTTGATAACATTTTTGTGGTTTCAGGGATCTGACATACCTGGAGTGTCATTTCAAAATATTAAAGGATAGATTAATATTGGCAGTTAACTTAGAGGCGGCTACAATTCCAAAATCTTTGCCAAAGTAATCCTCAAATTTTCCCCACCCTTTTCATTCCCAAACAAATATAATTATATAAAATTAAAAGATTAGAAAGCCTCTCCACAAACTGCGTAACTAGCTGCAGGCAATGAACTCCAGTACCTTTAATAGCATAGTTTTCAACAGTGTTCAGACTCACATACCTTTCTCCTGAAGTCTATGAAGTGTTTTACACCTGACACATGTAGCCAAATGCTCCCTTCTCCTACTGGATGTTGTGGGTATTTCTGGCATTCCTCAGCCCCTTTAGGGGAAATATCAAGCACTTGAAGCTCTTCTATTCTCCTGCAGTCAGTGAGATAAACCCACTGCTTAGAGAGAGATTTGGTCCTGTTTTGGTTGGGTTTCTGATCAGTTTTACACCTACCCCTATTGAGGCTGGAGCTTTTTATGTTTTAGACAATGCTTTCACACGATTTTTTCCCTAATGCAAAATCTAATGGCAGTGGCAACACTGTGGTGAGGCAAGAATATTAAATTTACAAAGGCTGTTATGGAAAATACAGCAGCAAGTTCATAGGCAATCGAAATAGCAAGTGAAAATGCAGTTGGCTACACTTTTTAATAAAAAATACAAAGAGATGTGTTTTAAAGGTGGTCATTTCTTCAATGGCTGCACACCCACCTCCATGGACCCCATCCTTCCTGGCTGCTCCCCAGAGCTACCAAGGTGCTGATCTGCTTTCCATTGCCGGCCAGGGAATTGAAGCTTTTTGGTCTTGTATCTTGGGTGGAGGCCTAAGATGGCACTAAGTGGCATTAATCTGCGTGCTTTGGGTGGCAAATTTACAACATGGTAGATGTTTGTGATATGCTGCAGTGGGAATGTGCTGAGAGACACAGAGACATAAAGTGCAGCCCATCACTAGACACTGAGCACAGAAATGAGACTCTGGAGCTCAAACATGTTCACATTGCACCCACTTCGAAAGAAATGTATGAAAATAGGACCAAGTGCTTCTGTACTATAGCAATGGCAGGAAGGACTACAGGACTGATTATGCAACATGAGGCAGCTGCAGCTACTGTTCCCTCATGGGCTGCTGTGTTTGTTTTGCACTTTGTTTTCCTCCTTCCATCAAATCTGTACATCACTGTAGCACAGGTAGTAGGAGACCAACCTGCAGGAAGGTGAGAGGAGCTGCTGAGAAGCAGATAAAGCAGCTACAGGCAGTGTTGGATGTCACCTTGTGGTGGATACGTGGGCACAAAGCATGAGAGACTTAGTGCAAGGCTTTGGGACAGTGCCTGTCTCATGTATCATAGCCACCTCACCAGGGAGGCTGGGGTTTCCACAGCCAAGGGAGCTCCAGTGAGAGAAGGGCTAGCAGGGCACCACTAGCCTGGGACTGAGAGAAACCTTCCACAGACTTGATCTTTTTGCTTTCTTTTAGATTTGTGAGCAGCATCACTGAAATGTCAATTTACTACCCTGTACTATATAGCAATATTTCACATGTGACTTCCCCACACATATGAATTGACAACCACCTGTCCCAGCATTGCATGTGCTGATTGGGATTGAAACTCTGTGAGCAGGACTCCAGTGGAGCCAAATTTCCCACCTTGGATTGGTGATACTGTTGTAGTTTCTTTAGCTGCCCAGATAACCTTTGGAAATTATAAATATTTATCCTCAAAAATCTACAGTTGAAAAGTAAACTCAGCAATTATAAGAATCAATTTATTATCTGCAATTATAAGACCCAGTTTATTATCTACAATTATACTGTAGCTAAGGATTAAAAATTCATGAGGGATGTAAAGAAAAGGAAAGATAGGTGTGGCAGGGGGAAAGAGCCATCAGATTGCTGTTTTAAAAGGCAGAATGTCTCATTTTATCAGGTACACACCTACTCCTGAGCAAGTATTATGTACACTCCTCAACTCCCAGAATCTTTAAAGTATCCTTAAAGATTACAGATTAACAACTCCTTTATTTACTTTGTCTTTGGTATTTTTAAATTTTCAGTGCTACCCTGCGGCTGAGCAATAATGGTGCCTTGCGCCAGAAGCAAGCAGGCAATGCCATAGCCTTCCCAGAAAGAATACCAGGGCACCATGCATGTCCCTTATTATTGCAGAACACAGCACGGTCCTTGGAAATGTGCCAGGCTAAGCTGCAGTTGGTCTTACATAATTTATTTAACAGCCATTAGTCATTTGCTACGGCCCTGCAGGCTGCTGTGCTCCCCTGTGAGATGCTGGATCCCTAGGTGCAAGGAGCATCCCTGGGAGCAGGAGACCAGAAGGGAAATGGTGAAGGGATCTTCAAGAGGAGACCATTTGTGAAGGTCTGAAAAGCCCAGAGAGAAATAATCCGTGTGTTTTTAGCAGCAGTCTCTGAAAGGAAAGCCTTCAGATAATCCCTACATTTTTGTGGAACCCAGTTTATGCCAGGAAAAGTTGTCTTCCTGAGACACTTGAGCACTTCATGCTCTGTAGGTCATAAATTAAAAAAAGAAACAAACCCAAACCCAAACCAACCAACCAACCAAATACAAAAAAAGCAACAAAGTTAATGTACATGATGCAGAAGGTAAATAAACGTAAACTTTTTCTCACTGTATTTGAGGTTACCTTATGCTTCTTGTCAAATACATGTTACCTTTGCCCTTTAAATAACAGAATTCATAAATTCATAATAGGCCAGAAAGAGGCTGGATTATTGCATTAAAGAGTAATGGAAAAAATTATAGTTTTTATATCTTTCTGTATATAGGCATACATTTTTGAGGGAAAAAATGCGGAAAGTGTTATGTCATGGGCCAATGATTCAGAAAGAAATGCAGAAAGCTGAGAGGACTGAGCACCAGCATACATCAACAAAATTACCCATTAATCATCTCATCTCCACAGCTTCGTCCTGTCCAGAAGGGCTGGAGAATCTTTTTAATCAAGCCTCCTGGGATTTGGCTAACATATAGCTAATGACATGATGTAACGCCTGACTTCATTAGTGCTGGTATAACTTGTACACAGGCACATGCACACTGTTGGCAGGGTTCCCTTTGAGCTATGGCTGTTTTGCAGCAATACATCCCAAGACCTCTGTTTCCATCTGGTTTTGCAAAGAGGAAGGCTTCATTCTGGCCAGCCCAGGAGGTGCCATTTGACTTCCTCTTGGGACCTCCAAACAGCCACAGGATTTGGATTGGGCATTTTGGCACCAGAAAAAACTTACAATGAGTGTCTTGTGAAACTCTATCTCCTTGATGGGATGTATGAGACATCAGAGAAGATGTCAGCCACTCCTACGACCTCCAAGGTGAAGGGTGTCATTTTTAGGTGTCCACAAGACCACACTCAAATCAGTGACAAAGCTTAGCTTGGCTTCCACAGCATTGGAAAAGTGTGTGCTCTTCCCTGATAGGAGCTGGCACATAAAGAATATCAAGAATTACAATCCTAGTGAAGGTAGCATAATCCCAGTAAAAGCACATTTTGGAGCTTGGGAGTCCCATACAGAATTTATTTCAGTCTTTCATTATGTATTGTGTACCAGGGGTCAATTAATATTTTTTTCTTTTAATTAACAAGGCTGGGTCCTTGAAACAGAAAAAAACAATGCTCAAGCCTCTGCTTTGGGTATAAGTGCAAGACTTAAACCTATTTTTTTACTATTTTACTATTTAGACTCCAAAACAAAAACGTTCACTGCCTAAGTTCTGGCAATAATTACAGAGGGAAAGTATCTGATGTTTCACAGAAAGAGACTTGGAACTTCAATGTACACAAGTAGGTAAAGGAATCTTAAAAAGTCATTAAATTCACTGTTCAAAAAACCAAACTTGTGTACATACTACATCAGTGAAATAATTATTTACACAAGTAATGGAGAATTGTGGTCAATTCTGTTTTCATAAAGAGAATTAGGGTTATAAACCAGGAGGTTCAGCTGTTGCTGTTCCTCCTTGTCATGAGTGAAAGGTGGAGAGGAGGAGGACTTCTGCAACATGCTGGTGGGGCTGCCAGGAGTCTCACGAGGGTGATGCACAGTGAGGGATTGGGACGAAGTGGTTGTTCCCCACTTGATCGCACAGAAGTGAAACCACACACATCCTCCCAGCCTGATGTCCAGCTCCTCACCCCAGAAGGGTTTCTTTTCCTTTAAATGCAGGTACTTCTCCTTTGAAAGAGTGACAGCTGCACAGTGTCCCCTCAAATGACACAAGTAGGGTGTCAGTTGGATTTTTTCTGCCATCCATGAAGGACCTCCTCTAGATTTGGGCCAGTGAGAAGAAATCTGGTGAAGCCAGTGAGCAGCTGTAGGTGCAGAGTGGAGAACATGCCTGCACCCTCTATTTAGCTGACCAGTGCAATACGCTCAGTGTGGTTTGGGGATCCAGAGTCCCCCATGGTGAGTCACCATCCTCATAGTGATCTCTGGGGAGTGTGGCTTTTGGATCACTCTTGTGGCTTGGGAAATATTTAATTTCACACATGGCCAAATCATTGCCTTTGGCCTGGCCTCCTCGGTGTCATGCCTTCTGAAATATCACTTAACTGGTGTCCCCATCTCTCCCTCCATACCCACCTGCTCCTACTGCAAACACGCACTAGTGGGCAATGTTATTTATCAGCTACACCCTTGTTGGCTGAGGTTTCCACAATCACCAAACAAGGAGAACATGCAAACATGATGGAACTTTTGCTCTCAAAAAATAGCAGGAGAAAGTCAATGAATCATCTCTTTTCTCCTGCCTCCAGTCTACAGGGCTCCTTGGGATAAATTTGTCAACATCATCCACAGGCTTTTGCCCTGCAAACCACACCATTGCTGATTGCAAACCACATCAAAAAGAGAATTCAAAGATCTCCCTGTGCTTCACTGAAGCAAAAAGTTCACTCCAAGGAGGGGCAGGAAGATCTCATCTTTCCTTTGACACTCTCCCACTTGAAAAGCATTTTACTAGTAAAATGTTGCTGACTTACGTTTGCAGGCATCCGGAGCAGAGAAGGGCTTCCTGAGGTCCCGGTAGAAGCCTGGCTTGCAGTGCTGGCAGTGCTGTCCTTCCGTGTTGTGCTGACAGTTGTCACAGACGCCACCACTGCGATTGCCTGATGCCAGCCACACATCCATGTCAAAATGACAAGCGTCAGCATGCCCATTACACTTGCATGCTGAGATGAAGCCAAAGGGAACAGAAACACTCAGTAAAGCAATGAAAGAGATACAAAATCCCCAGCTGTATTTTGGAATGGGAGACCTGACCTATGAACCCGTTATTCACCCAAATGCATGAAGTATCATCACATTTTCATCCATGCTTCCCAACCTCTAGAGGTGACATTTAAGAAAAACTAGATTCTTTAACTCTTTCATTTCCAGTATGGGTTTGCCAGTACAAGGACAGCAACAGGGTCAAGCTGGTGCAGGGAGACCTCCCACATTCACTGGTCCTGCCAGTACTGCTGGTCCTTTCTGGTTTAGAAATCTGCAGTACCCTTTACAGCATCTACTACATGGATGCTGTCAGGATGCTCCTTAGCATCTGATGGAGGGAAAAGGCACATGGAGAGGAGGTGTGTGAGAGAGGGGGAGCATCCTCCTTTCCCTGCACTGGCAGTGGCAGAAGTCTGGATGCTCACACACCTGAAGTCAGGAGCTAAGTGAGATCTGTTCCAACCCCTGGCCACCAAACAGGTGGAAACAGGGATTCACTGTTATTTGCTTGTGGATCATCCATACTGCAGAGTGTGACCACAGCCTACATAGGCAAGCTGATGCTAGCTTAAGTGTTGATAGCATCATAGCCATGTCAGGTCAGCACTCAGAATGCCTGCAAACCTGCCTGGGGTGGAGCGGTTGATGCTCAGTGCCTTTCTGGTTAGACTGTTGCTGTTACTGCAGCAGATTGCTTCCTGACCTCAGCAGTCCCCTGCAGCCTGCACTCACCTTTCAGCCTCCCTGCCTGGCACTGCAGAAGTAATCCTTCAAACCTCCCCAGACCCCACAGTTCCTTCTGCGCCCAGTACCCTGGGGAGCGAGCAGAGCCCATGTCCAGCAGCAGAAGGCCATACGTCCCACAAACACTGTTGGTGCTGCTCATGCAGGCAACAGCGCTTGCCTTGCTTGTCTCTAAGGCACCCCGTAAGGCTGCAGTCTGCCTGCAGCAGACTGTAACTCAAGGAGGTGTGGTTGGGTCCCACAGAAAGGCCAAACCAATAGACAACGTGGTCTTGTGAGGACTTTCAAGTGAGGTGCTGTGCAAACAGGACTGTCTTCACTGTCTTCACCATACAGACATGCGGTGGGTGCTGGGCAGGAGTGTGTCATTGGCCCTTCACTTGCTGAGCTGATTCATAAGCAGCTGCTCACCACCCCAGTATCTGCTGCTTCTTGTAAATGCATGAGAAAGGCACACAAGGAGGAAGAATTTTCCTCTGATGGAGGCTCTGAAAACACTGTTCCTGGCTGGCTACTTACACTGACACTCTTTGGGGGCTCCAGTTTTGCCATCTGCAGCCTGCCAAGGCTGGTCGTTGTAGAGTGGGGCACAGTGCTGGCAGTGGGACCCTGCTGTGTTGTGCTTGCACATGCATTTCCCATGGACCTAGTAGGGGAAAAAGAGCAGGGATCATCCACAACAAAGACCAAAGAGTCTCCAGAGCACAAGCAATGTCTATCTATGAAAGATACCACACAGCTAGACACTACTACATAGACTAGAAAGAGAGCTAGCATGTCTGCCTCAATGTCCAATTCAGTTAAAGGCAAATATTCTGCAGTTACACTTCCATTTATATTAATATTTGTGTACCTGGATGTCACAGTATTGTATAATCATACCTTTTTGTTTTGCTTTGGTTTGGGTTTTTTTGACATCTAAAAGGGTCTTTGGCAGAGAGTTTTCAGCTGCAGCATGAACTTCCAGAAGAAACTGAAAAAAGCCAACATTCAAAGCATCCTTGGAACACTGTAAAACTTTTCTCTTTTTCTCCCTCACAAACAGGAATATAACTTTGCAGTACTGCAGGAATAGCACCCACAACCTCAGCCATCACCAACATAAAAATGTACAAGGAAAAGGGAATTCAAACTCCTGAAAAGGATATTTGCTCATCCTAAGCAGAATTTTTGCCACACAAAGGAAGAACCAAGGATAACATAAGGAACATGAGTGACTATACTTGGATATGTTCATGACAGATAGATAATTTAACAGCTAGACAGCTTAGTGTAAGGGGATAATTAGAGATGAAAAGCCAGCGTAGCACACTTGGTGCCAGCTGCCCTGTCAGCCTCTGGCATTACTCACACTGTTGGCAAATACAAAGAAAACAGGATGTAGCCAGAGGGCAAGAGCAGCCGTCAGCCCCTGGATGCAATGAAATCAACCTCTAAAGCAGCATGACTCTGCTGGCAAGGCTGAAGGCCCTGCCTTTTCCCGTGGAGCGCGGCGGACAGCTACCTACCATAGCTATTTCAGTGGCTGCCTGTGCTTGCAGCTTTACTCTGCTTGACATTTTGCTTTCAGATCCAGTTTTACTAAAAGCACTTCTGTTGTAGGTCTTTCCAGATTTCTGATGCACAACCAGTCTTGAGGAATGACCAGCACCCTATGTTTGGTGAAAGACAAGCTGAGTGATGCCTCACCATGCTGGTGCCCCTTCCCTCACCAGTCACAGGCAATGTGATAGAGGAAGGAAGGCAATAAACTGAGCATGGTTTGGCTTCTCCTGTTGGTCATTAATGAGCTGGAGACCTCAGAGGGCTCTGCCAGTGTAGCCCCATGCTCATGCCACAGGTTGGCCACAAAACCAATAGATCTGGGGACCTGCACCAGCCCCAGCTGCTTTTGGCATTGGGAGGGACACTGAGTCATTGGGGTGGCTGGTAATCCAGTCCTGAGCTGGGGCATGGCATTAACTGCTACTGGAAAAATGCTGCTTTCCATTCTATTTAATTTGTGGTTTTACAAGTGTGCTGTTCTGAACTGAATGACTTGCTGCCAAGACCTGCCACAAAAAAGGTTTCTGTGAAAAACCTGAACAGTAAACAAAATAGAAGAGGACCCTGAACATGTTGTAAACACCTCCTGCTTGTTACATAGGTGCAACTCCCCCACTCCTGACTAATAATGATTTTCTGATTTCAGTCTGATTTCAGCTACTGTCTCACAGTGGTCAGATGTAACTGGTACAGATAAAACTTCAAAACTGACCTTGAAAGTCCTTAAAAAACTTTTCAGCAGCAATGCAAACAGCAAAATCTATCAAAAACTTTTCAAAACATCCTTTCCTGCCTTATTATGATGTCTGGATCATCAAAGCAGGAATAAGTAAAATTCAGTAGAACAATTGGACTGCATAAGCAGTGGGCAGATACAGACGGTGAGACAGAATGTGCAAGTATCTAAGCTAAAGCACACATACTACGAAAACATCGCTTTCTGTGCTGTTTGATCTCACCACAGACAGTTGGTCTGCCTGGCTCATCATATTGATATATGCTTAAATGTCTTACAATGTTTGAAAAGAATGAGAAGACAATACAGAAAAAAACCCCAAAACAAATTTGCAGAATGAGTATTTAATTCTCAAAGTGTGCCTGCTGTTTTTGTGTTTGTATTTTTGCAACCACCTAGGAAACTCTTTCAACTCTGATACCTCACTGTCCTAAATTAGCAGTCCTCAATAAAATTTCTCTCTCTCTTAATTTTTAAGGTAAATTTCACACACATTTAAAAGCATCCACCTGCATGGAAATAGAAGTTGGTTAAACCCTTATTGGTTGTGTGGTCATCTTCTGCTGTTTCAGAGCCTGAACTCTCTGATGCCATTTTTGGTAGGGGTTTCTTGCAAGCCCGTTGACTATTGAGTGGTTAGGGCTAAACAAGTTGTGGTGGCCTGAAAAAAATACGCGACCAGAGAAATCCTTCAGCTTGTTTTTCACAGGATTCTCCCAGCTGTTAGAGTAGAGGGACCCACCAGATCCAAGACATGCGTGGTCAGGAGAAGAAGGCAACTTGAGGGAGCCAGAGGATACCATGCTCAAAAACAGGTGGTCCCTTGGTGCTTGGGCTATCATGATGCCAAAGTAAGAAGGACTTCAGAGAAGACTTGCAAACAGGGGCATGTCTCAGACATGGGGACTCTTGCAGGAATGTGTGCTCCCCCGCTTGTGCCCGCAGCCTCACCCCTCAAATTCAGCAACCTTCTTGCCAAAGCCTCACAAAGAATCAGTGGGGACTCAATCAATCAGCCAGCGACTGCTCAGTATTAATAATGTACGACTTTGAAACTCAGCAGCACCTAAGAAACTCTCAAAGGATTAAGCATCCTTAGACACTAGCAGAGAGTGAGGCAAAACCCCCCTGCTGAGGAGCATTCATGGTCCCAAGGCATAAGAGCCTGCATTTTCTGAAAGCCCAAGTACTGTACAATAGACCATGCTGCTTTGCCAGAACAGGGGGAGGTGGGTGAAAATAAACCAGAAGAGGACAGGCATCCCAAGAACCTGATGTGAAGCCATTAATTTTGCATGAAGAGCTAATAAGTAAACCACTGAATACCTATGTATCAACTTATTAATATTAATCTGTATGTGAACTCTAAAGAAAGAGGGTTTATAAACTTAAAATGCTGCTGCAGCAACAGCAGGCTTGTGGGCTTTCAGATGCTGTGGCAAGGAGTGCTGCAAAAGAGTCAAATTTGGAGCTGATACAAATCAAGCCAGCTGGTAGTTAAATAGACCTCTAGGTAGAGCAGGGTGTGATACTCCTGGAATTGATCACTTGTAAAGGTACAATGCATCTGGGGGGAGGGAAATGAGTGGTCTGGCTGAAAACCTTAAAAAATAACAGAACAGCACAATTCTGATTTCTGTGTAAAAGGAAGCAAACGACCAGCACAGAGGTTGGTAAGATTGGGCTTCCCAGGCGACTCAGCGGATGCTGTTGCAGCTTGGGTCAGGAGGAACCATGTGTTCCCACTGCTTCTCGTGACGGTGCTGTTTTGTGGTCTCCCTTCCTCCAGGGTTTATGACAACCAGATGCGTTAGTGCCTTCATCAGATGCTCCTTCCCACATCTAGATCCCACTGCGGATCCTGCACACCCATCACTCACCTCAGCATGGGCTGGGATGGCCAGTCAGTAGCCCAGCCTGCTATGCATATTTTGCAAACCTTTGCACCCCTGCTTGCTGCAGGGCCAGGGATTTGTAACCTCAGTGGGATTCATGTTTGGTTGAGCAGCCACAGAGGTGCAGGGCACCACGGCCTGGGTGGCCCTGCATTGGGTGCAGCCACCCAGGCTCCAGTCTTTGGGACCAAGCTTTGCAAAAGGCAGAAGGGCTCTCAATTCTTACAGTGCCAAGACTTTACAGTGGTGTTACTCAAACAGTCTGACCTCCAAGAAAACTATGCCTCTCTAAGGTCCCCCCAGGTCCACAGTGGCCTCAACCCCTCTTGGCCAAGGAAAACAGGACAGAGACCTGCTAATGGACAAGCTAAACAGCTAAATGGGCAGTATGGACTGAGCAAGAGGAAGGAAACTGGGTCTTTAACAGATTGTTTCTCACTGCAAAAGTTTAGTTAATACCTTTTTTTCCCCCTGTTCCTTTTTCTGAGAAATGTAATGAATGTTGGACCTAAGTGCTTCAAAAACCTTGCCTCGGGCTAATGTATTTATTCTCTTTCAATAGTGTTATGATTACTCCCCAAATCAGATCTCCTTTAGCAAATCTCTCCATTGTAGCTTTATTCCGTTGAGAAAAATCTGTTTTTTCTTCCACACAATTCCAGCATGACAGAAAAGATTTTTATGTGTTGGAAAGAACAAAAGAAGGTGACTATTAGCAAGCCCTTTCTTGCAGCCCATAGGCAGACAGGGGTTTTTTTTAGTTATAAAGAAATCCAGTGACAGCTGAGAATAAGAGAAAGACAAGACAAGAAGAAGGGGTAAGAGAAGGAAAAGAGAAGAGGTGGCAGGTGAAAAACAACAAACAGTTTGTCTACACTGGGCAAAATTAATGCCTGCAAGATATATAGGAGGGCCAGATGCAAGATTGTGGTGCCCTGTAAATTCCTCATCATGTCACAGAGCAGCTGGGAGGCAGGGTTGAGACCCAAGGTAGAGTAGGGAAATGATGTACCTGGTCTTGGGGATTTCTCTGGCAACTCAGGACCTTTCTGAAGGAAGAGTGCAACCCCCACGCTCCAGCAAGGGAAAGGGAACACTTTTTCCTCCCTTTTCATTCACCTCAATTTACATTTAACTCTAAGACATACCCACTTGGGTCATCCTGGAGCATGGCTAAGTACACAAACACAATTCCCAGTATGTCTCACCCCTTTAAGCATTCACACGACTCTTGACTTGTTTAAGCACCAAAGCCTTCTCATCCCATTTTTCATTTTGCCACAGGGTCTTTACATCCCAGTTCACTTTCACACTGTTTCCCTTCTTAGCACAACAGCCCTGTCGCAATGTCAGTCATTAGAGGGCACAGTGCAAACAGTGTTACAAAAGTTGACTTCTGCAAGATAAATGAGCGACTGATTTCTCTATACAAAGACAGTTGCTAGGCCATGCTTCCTTCCAGAGCCTTTTGTTGCTGAATTATAACCTTCCAGCACTTCCTTTCAGATTGCAAATACATAAGGTTTTTTCTTTAGTTGAATCCTATAAAATACTTTTCCCCCTATTTATCATGTTCCAGAATGTTTAGTGAGAAAGAAAAGTTGTGTTGAGGGAAAAAATGCTTTCAGTCACCTGTTACGAATTGATTTGTGTTGCAAGAACTCATCCACGATACAGAGTCCAACACAAACATGAGCTAAAAAAAAATCAATGTCTCAAAGACCTGATAGTGTATATAGGCTAAATAGCTGGGAACGGCAACTGCATATACTAGAGTTTCTTTATTGGAACTGCTATAATTGCATTTTCTCTATTGTTTGTTTTTACTTTCATGGAAAATGGACATCATATCAGCCTAAAGAAAAATCACAGCATTCATGCTGTGTCTCTAACGATAGCTTTTAAACTGTGTTGTGCTGGAGCCACTGTGCCAATTTTAGAACTAATGCCTACTGCCTGCTGTCAGCACACAGGGAGGTATTCTTTCCCAAAGCATCAGACAACTAAATTTATGCATGAGAAAATTCTCATATCCTATCGTGTTCTTGTGAAAGAATACAAAGCTTGCTGTCCAGAGTGTGGGGGCTGTCTGGTAGGTTTTTAAAAATTCCTTGTACAATAGGCTTCTGTCAGTGCTGCTGTAGAAGACCTTCAGCATCTTTTGATGTCAGAAGCACGATAACAACTTGTTACAGCCACTGGGTTGGCCACATTGGAACAGGGAGGAATATTCACCCTGCCAGATTACACAGAAGTGCTTTAGCACAGTAGCTAGGAGATCATTTCACTCCAGTGAACGGTGCCAGAGATGCTTCTCCTGGGGTGGAAGGAGCTTCTCTTTGTTCATGGGACCATCCTGTTCACATCCCACCCACATGCCCCCAGGATGTCACATGTCACTATTATCTCATGGCCAAGCTGGACTTCTAGTCTCCCTTCAGCCACTCAGAATATTTACCTCCAAAACTTTTAGCTTCACAGCATGTGATGGACCAGCTCACATTTGGGACTCCTGCCATATATGCATTTTTACTTGCAGTTGAATTTCCAGTCCCCCTGGGACTTGTTGCTATTTCTTGCTCTGGTTTTCAGTGCTATTTTGGCACTTGATTCCTTCCCACAGCACCACCTATTTATTACCTGTGCACTATGGTTTCCATAGTTTTTAGCCATACCAAAAGCGGATTTGGCTGCAGGCTCTGTTACAACTCTCAGGAGTGCTCCGGAGCACACTCCTGTGCAATTGTATATCAACAAAATAATCCTGAGCAAACAACTCCTTTCAAAGACTTTTGCTCAGGGAACATCTGTGGAAAGCAGTGCTACTTGAAACAACTTTATCAATCATAGTGCTGCACGCTTTCAATTTGGTGTATTCTCAAGATGGTGCAAGATTAGTCCCATTAGAAGGGAAATGTGCTGTCTGCTTCATGTCTAAGACCATAACTTAAGTGAAATGAGAGTTCCCCGAAGAGCTGGACAGATGCCAGACCTCTTTACCTCGAGCAACAGCCTTATGGTTTTTTTGGTGATCTTTCTCTTTACAATATTATTCAGCACAATACGTTTGACTGCCCCAGCTTTCTCTACTGCTCCTGTGCCAGCAAAGCCAGGACTTTCAGAACCAGCTAATATGGGCAGAAATGACAAGATGAGCTGCGGGTGGTGAGTGTCCCCAGCCTGGCCAGAAGCAAACATGCCGTGACATAGGTGTCCAATGTATTGGCTGCTGCTGTACCCATCACTTCACCAACAAGTTTGTGGCTTTCACTTCTTCAGGAGATGGGAGGACTGGGATTTAAATCTTGGTGAGTCCCAACTGATTTGAGCTCAGAGCTCTTGTGATGGGGGTCGCCTAGAAACTGAATCACACGTTTTTTAACCAGAGAAAGGTATTGCAAAATGCAACAGAAACCCTGGGAGTGAGAGCTGAAACCCAGCTCTCTGTCTATTCGATTCAAGTCCCAGCCCAATATCTGAGGATCCTCCAGAAGCAATGGCAATCACAAGATGCCTTGCACCTTTGGAGAAGCTCTCGTCCTTCTTCATCATCAAAACACCTTGCATTTGCTATCTTTTAGACACTGTGTTGTTACAAGTCAGCATTTGTAGGAAGAAGCAAGTCAGAAATTTTAATTTTTTTTAAGGATCCACCTGAAATAAATAAAGTACTGTGGAGCACCCTTGATGGATGAGAGCACTGGTGGACCTCACAACAAGGAACAAGGGAAACCCGACACTTCAGCCCAATACCTCCTTTGTAAAGACTGCTTTTGCTCACTGTGCTTGGAATTCAAGACATCACATGTCAAATACTGCACATTTGGATCTATACCATACTCTATATCATCCCTACACTTTTTAAAACTCTGCTTTTATGCAGTGTAGATGTTGTTGGATGTATGTACATACCACATGGAAAACACCAGCTGCCTTGATGGGCTTGAATCCGGTGACAGGAACACAGTGGTCAGAGTGGCCATTACAGAAGCAGCTGCCCTTCACAATGAAGTCATAGATGGCATAGTGCAGGGGTGATGGGGGCTGTAGCGGCCGGGGCGCCAGGCTGGCCAAGAGGCAGGGGCAGCCCTGCTGCTCCAGCAGACGCACCCGCAGGTTGGTGATCTTCAGCTGCGCCTGGGCTTCTGCACTGTATGGGTCCTCCATGGCATAAGGCGGTGACAGGGCTCGGTATATTACCTGGGCAGAGAAACACAGCAAGAGAAGCAGAATGGAGCACAGAAGCTAGCTCCACAGTGTGTTGGGGGAGCACACACCAGGCTCTCATGGTGCTTTTCCCCCTCCACAAATGGCAGAAGTAGCAAATCTGCCTGCACCCTGATGTGTGCAAAGTCACCCCCCCACGATCCCCTGTGTCCCTTTCCACATGAAGTCCAGGCCTTACAGATGTCAAGTGACATTTTGCCATTATAACTTAAAGCAGAGTTGGTGCCACTGGTATGCATCATGACCCAGTGCAGGGTTCAGCAGTCCTGCAAGCAATGCTGAGGTGGGGGATTCTTCATTAATCTTCCCTCCCCCAGAATGGGTGTATTTTTTAACAAATAAAGCTCAGATTTCCAAATATTTGGCTTATATCAGTCCCAGCCTGCTTCCTAGTGGAAAACTGATTAGGTGTAGAAATCAGTGACAGCAAACTGGTATTCGAGAAAACCAAGATAAGAAAGAAAGAGAAGTAGGGGACTTCTGAAGATTAAACAAACACTTATCAGTCAGTCTTTATTTTAACTTCAGCCTGATTGAACAGGTAAATATTGGCTCAAGCTGAAAATTGAGAGCACTAGATGAAAATAACAAATTTTCTTGAAAAGGTTTATTTTAAAGTTGTTGGTCTAGCTGCTTACTGTGAGACATCAGAAACAGCACATACTTCATATAACTACCATTGGCATAAAATGACATATTTATGACACATGTACTAGTTACCAGTACAAAGCAGTGACATTTTCTAATCAGTTAAATAGCTCTTCACTGAACTGCCATCAAAGGCTTGATATTTATAAATAACATTTAATTGGTAACTTAACAAGTGTTTAAGGGTGTGATACAGCTCAAAGTCTTGATGCACTGCTCCCAGTAGTGGCTTAAAATCTCCTAAAACCACTCTGCTGCTCTGCTCATAAGCACCCATGACACCCAAAATGCTAGCCAGCATTCTGCAGACAGCAAGGAGGGATGCAGCAGTGAAGGGCAACCATAGTTTCTTGCCGGGAGGTGCTGCAGACTGCCTGGCAAGAGGCAGTATGGAAGCCTGCCAGTACTCCTTATGTTGATCAAAGCCCTCTCTCCCTAAAAACGCTCCACTAAAGGAAGCTTCCCAAAGGAAGCAGCTGATATGCTTCAGCTGATGAAGGTTTCCCTTTTATTTCACCAGGACTGTGGAAATAATGACCCTGGTGCTGTTAGATTGCCTGCCTGCGGGTTTTGCTTGCTGGCTGTCACCACTGCCAGCCCCACCACTGCTGACACTGCTCCTGGCTGGGACCTGGCTTTTCTCCAGAGCCACCAGGATCCAGCCAGATGAAGTTTGTCCCAGTCTGGAAGGAGATTTAGAGCTCATTTTGGAGCTGAATAGCGGCAGTGTGCTTTTGCACAGCCCATTGGCCTGCGAAGTGTGGTCATGACAAGTACGCTGGTGACAGCAGGGCTTGGGCATACTGGTGCTACTTGCCACACGCTGGCAAGCATGTTGAGGCTGCAACCCTGCACTGCCATCCTGCAAATGCTCCCCCCAAAATAATTTTTTGCCAGAAAGACATCGATAAGGGAGAAGATTAACCAGCAGAGGTGGTCAGAAGGCATGGCTGGTGAGTGGTACACCCCTTGTGTGGAAGTATTGAGTCTGATGATGGATATTAATAAATAGTAACACATTTCAAAAGGTTGTTCTTTTCTTTTTTTTTCTTCTTCTCCCCCCCCCTCTTTTAGGAACATAAAGAGTTTTCTTCTGCTTTCCTAAGATGAAAATATCAAGCAGGTATGATCAGAAACCAAAGCAAACTCAGCTATTCGTTTCTACACCTTTCCCCAAGCCTTGTTGTTTACCCAAACATAAATCAGTGTCATTCTGAACACATTTACTTGTTAGTAGTTTTGTGAACACACGATGATTCCAGATACGGCAACAAAATTCTTTGGGAAACATCCAAACTAGAGACATTGATTTCCTTTTAGTGGAGATGATGAAAAATGCTGGGCCGAGAATTTTCAATAAAAACTAGCATTTTGGCTTTCTTGCTATTACATAAATCGCATCTCAGAGAATTCTTTGTTTGTCCTGTTTCATATAAGAGTGTTGAAGGAAATGCATAAATGGGAACAACTTATGCTAGATGCAGCTGCAGGACTTTACCATATCATTTTCAGTTTCTCTTGCTTATCTATCCCCATTTAATGCACATGACTGATGCTTGTATCTCTAGCAAAAACAATCACAGTAAGGAAATCAATAACCCTGAGCGCCTTCCGGCTGAGAGTTAAATCTTGCCTGTGAGGAATTCAGGGGGAGTTATGCTGCTGATTTCAATGGAGCCAGTATTCTTGTTCAGGCTCTAAAATGTTACAAACATTTCTTTTTATGGCTACTTGAAAACAGTGATGCTAAACATGAGCTCTATCTGTAATTCCCAGGGGCTGCAGGGTCTCAGCTGCTCCCCTCAGCTGACCTGTATCTCTCCAGCTGTGCCCAACAGACCCTGTCCTGGCTTCAGAGCCACACAGCACTTTATAGCAGTGCAACATAATGGGGTGAGCCTGATCTCAGTGCTGCCGAGACAGTAAACACCCTCATCTTTCCATCCAAGATGCTAGTAGTTCTGCTTTAATAAAATACAAACCAGTCATTATAACATGTAGGATGCCATATCAATAGCAATTACCTGCTCTGCCCCAGCAGATTGAGCTGGAACCCCCAGAGGCTGTATAATAAGGTCAAGGATTTGTCTCCCAGCAGGATTTTCCTCTTCAGTTGTTAACCTTGCTGATTTATCCCAGCCTGTCCCAGGAGTCAGCAAATCACAGGGGCCACATCACCCTCATACAGTTGCTATGGGTCTGAACCTCTGTACTGCCTAGCACCCCAGCCCCATGTACACACACAGGTGCCAGCTTTCCTATTTTTATCTTTCCTTGGACTTTTCTACACAACTGTCTCACTAACGGGACTCATCCTGGTCTGCAGCATCCTATCTACAAATGAATCATGGTTTGCACAGCAAACCCAACTGAGTTTTTACACCTACAGTTCTGCTGGCAGCTCCCAGCCTCTGCAGTCAGAGGCCTCCTCAACCAAAATATTGTTTCATTTCAATGGCACAGGGGAAGCATGCAGGCAGTATGCATTTGATGACAGAGTTTTACAAGCCCATCATCTCCTTGGTGCCAGCAGGCAGGACTTCAATCCTGCTGCCTGGCTGGGCACTGATGGCTCCTCTGATGGGACTCTGTTGGGCCAGTACACCCCAGCTGCCCTGGGACACTCACGGTGACATGACCAATCCACAGGCATCATTTCTTCTTCCCAATAGCTCCCTGAAGCCCTCTGAGTTCATCCTGCTAAAGCCACACAGAAAACACGTGGCTTAACTCACAGGGGCAGAAACTCCCCAGTGGCTCTGCCATCACAGTTGTGGTCTTGGCTGATGCAGGCAGGTCATGTCGTTGGGACAGGCCCTCTGCTAGACTTGATAGGGCAACAGCAGTTCTCTCCCACCCCTCAGAGAAGTCTCTGCCTGCAACGCCATCAAGTCCAATATTTTTCTGATCCCAAAAGTGCTGGAAGAAGTCACAATAAAGAACCTCTCTCTTTAAAACAAAATATCTAGTATTTGGGGTAATGTTCCTTCCATGTCACATGGAATTGTGTTGTTGGATCCCATGTACTATAAATGCATCCTCTGCATGAAGCACCACCAATTAAGCAGTGATTTAAAAGTTGCAAAGGGATTTTTTTTGGCAGAGAGAGGTCTCTCTACACAGCCAAATAGGAACAGTAGACTGCAATCCCTGAGTGAGGAATGCCACTGCTATGCCTCAAGGTGGTTGGGTTCACATTACCCTCCTAGTGGGTTGCCCAGCAATGGCAGGAGGGAGCCCACTCCACTCCCAGTAGAGTAAGAGTGAAGAAGCTGTCCTGCAGTGCGTTGTGCATGCCATGGCTTCAACTAGACTGCTGCAGCTCTCTGTAGTTTGAGCACATCATTACACAGACACCCTCTAATAAATTCCCACAGAGTTTCAATTTCCTTATGGTCTGTCATGAGCAGCTCTTGCTCTGTTGATTACTTCACGTTTTTTTTGTTTTAGTGGCACAAGAAGCCTCAGCTACTTGCCATTCCACAGACGTAATGTAGCTGTGTATAAAAATAAAGCAGCAGCCATGAACATGGCGCACTTAAGTAACCGCTTGCACCACAATGACCCCAATTTATAAACACATAAAAGTCTCTTCGCAAGAAGTACCCTAGTATGTTTACATGTGAGAAACAATGAAAGGACACCTTTATATATAGCCCCACAGCAGGAAGGAAAATGCTAATGAATGATGCTGAGAGCAACAAAATAGGCTCTTAAGTCAGAGTTGTCTGAAGAAGCCAACAAAACCAAAGAAAAATATGCCATGAGCAAAGCCTTCTTCATGAGTTACAGGGGCATCAAGGGCCTAGACCTTTGTCAAGATACATGTGTCTACAGCAACAAAATGGGGCCATTTGGGACACAAATTTCACTACACTGAAGAGACACGGGTGATCCACAAAGAGCTTCTTCCTCACAGACCATCAGAAATAGGCACAGTTGCAAAGGCCATGGACAAAAATCTGCATCCCCCATGCATATGCCTCTTCCATGGGTCCCTGCACTTGGCTAGACATGCCACACTCCAACATCCAGTCAGAAGCCCAGGCCTTGGCCAGAGTTTCTACTTCTGAGCCTGGAAGGCATAAGGATATGGTTCACAAAATGACACCACCAGTAAATTACAGAGGGAATAAACAGATGGGAGACTCAAAAAGCATACACACATGGAAACAAGCCAACAAATGGAAATATGGCAGAAATGAAAGCAATAATCAAATGTTGAAAACATAACTGTATTTTTATTTGGTTGTAAATGAAAATCAAGGTGGTAACACTGCATGAAGTGATCTATGGTTTCTTTCCAAAAGAGACTGATGTACTCAACCCTGTATTGTCTGACTTGGATTCATAAAAAGCATCTATCATCACTCTACAATAATGACCTATTCATATTAGTGATTCACATATTTGGGTCATGGGCATTTGATAAATTCAGTACTGCTTTATTTAATTTTTATTGGTGGCTTTATTCCTTTCAACGTATTTTACAGGAACATACGAAGAAAAATAATAAGAATATAAAGAATGTAAGGTTTTCTGCTTTCTCCAAAGAAAGAGACAGAAAAAGCAATGGGGGACATGCAGCACCTTACAAAAGGGAGCGCAATGTCTAGGTAAGTGTTAAGGTTTGCATTAGGAGTCTGCAGTGTGTCTTGGTAAGCAGGCATTAAATAAATGTGGCTAATTGGTTTGTATTATGGGGCCTTGCTGAATCTCCATGTCACTGGAAGCTATCTGTTTTATTTAGTGCCTGGACAACAGTCTGAAAATACAGGCAGTAAAGACGGTGGTGGAGCTCTGCCAGTACCTCCAGGACCTCAACCCTTTGCCTCCTGAAAAATTTCCCTCAAGTCCAGCAAGCCGTGGAGATTAGGCACTGCTTGCCTGGCACCAGGGCTGAGGAGAAGGGAAGTCCTCATCTCCCACCTCCCAGCTCCAGTATTTCCAGCTGTGTGTCCAGCATTGCCTCACATCTGCTTTGGCCCACAGGCCTCAGCTGTTGCTCAAGTTGCACACAGCTGCACCACAAGCTGAGTTGCTTCATGCTATACCCACTATCTGGTATACCTCTGCCATTGCCAGCTGCTGCATGCCTGTGCCCTCATTCCCTGTACCTCCTTCCACAGCCAGCTCAGCTTGTCCAACGGCCCAGGCCCTTTCCCATAGGGACTACCCAAAAGCGACAACTGCTTTCAGCCTTAGCTGGTGTTGCTCAGAGAAGCTTAGCTTCGCTTCAACATTACACCACACAATTTCATTAAATGAAAACTAAACTCTGCTAGGTCATGCCTGACTTGATGCAGACAATGATCACAGAAGTAATATTCTTACCAGAAAAATATCTGTCCAGCTCAAAACATTTGAATTTCTTCACCTCCAGTTAACAGTGCTTCTCCAAGAATTGATAATTTATTCCATACTGGCTTTACTTTGCCTAATCACTACTTTCATTCATCAAACAGATAGAAACATTCTGTTTCTTGGCTAACAGACCCTTCCAGATGCATTATATAATCAGCTATGCACTATCAAGGAAAATAATTATTGCTTTTTTCTCATCTTCAGAATCACTGTTTCCAAGGCTACATTAGCCTGCATAGCAGAAGACAGCAGCACATTTCAACTGATGATATGAAGAAGTCCTTTGACACATCAGCAAGAAGGATGGTATTTAAATACACTTCCCTTCAGCAATTCCACTCCTTTCCCTATCCCCACAAAGATTTGTTGACATCCTTGGTCTGTCAGCAGTACCTGTTGTGCATATGGAAGACCAAGAAAACCTGGAGCTACTTGCAAAGAGCCAGGCAGAGAGCTGGACTTGCTTGTTTGTAGGCAGGGCTGTACGAAAAGCTGGCTCCCTCCCCAGAGGCACAGAATAACCCCTTTAACAGATTCTGAGCATGACACAGCACTGTAAAGGCCTGGAAGGCAGCAGGTCAACATTTCAGTAACTGCAACAGTACTAAGGATCAAGGGGATTTCTTTCAGCCCAAGAGTAACTCAATTTCATGAATATTTTTCAATTGCTCTTGTCTATAATGAAAAGGCTTTGTGTCTCTAGAACTGGCTGCTTAAACCACCCAGTTACCATGAGCTACACTTAATTTTAGGAAAAAGAATACCTGTCTGAATTATATGCAAATATGCACTCTCAAAAAGGTCGTGAGAAGCAGCTCCCCCTTTTACAGTCTGTAACTATAGATTTTGACTGCAGCAACAGGGATGCTGTAGATAGGCTGGTGATAGAGAGTGATGGCATATGTGTCTAGTAAGTTTGTTTTCAGCCATTGACTTCTTTTCTTCCTGGAAATGTTGCCCAGGGAGAATTTGAGGACTTTACCATTTGTGCAGGATTTTGGACGTTGGTAGACTGGACATCTCACTCTGACACCCGTTGTGCATGGTGCTTAATCTTAGATTAAGTCCCCATGAGCTTTTGATCCAAAACTTCTGAGATGTGTGCTTTAGGTTACACACTTCCCATGTAACTGGTTGTATCCAGGGATCCCAAAGAGAAGCATGACAGTCCTTCTTTCCAGCCAGAAAACTGGGAGCTGAATAAGTGAGCCAGTCCTCCACGACAAAAATAAAACTGTGAAATGAAGCAGTGGGGTGCAGTGCCCAAAGACAGGTTCTTGCTGCACTGCTAGTGGCACTTTTCTCAAGGGAAGCAGTAGTCCCACTAACAAGACCAGATGCCAATTTAAAGAATTAAATTCTGCCTACCCGCATTTCTCTTGTTTCATGTGGGCACGGTGTTCTTAACTTTCTTCATAAGAAGTTTGGAAAGGGTCTCCTGGCGTCCTGGGACCCATTCCCTCCTGCTTTTGGCAGCCTACAATATACCCCCTTTCACAGACTGGTCAAGCTCCCTTTGAAGAATAATTTGTTTTAGCCATAATTGGAAGCTGATCCAGAAGCCCTGATCCACAATTGTCAGAAACTTGCTGTTCTAAACAGGGGACTGTTGATACGCACTGTTAAACACTGGCTATGCTCCATCCCAGAGGCAGCTGCATTTCAAGAGCTGGCCAAGCAGAGGGCCAACTTCCAAGTGCCAAATGCATTGGGAAAGCCAGGGAGAAAAGGAGATGATGAGATCTTCCTGTGGGCTAGCTGCAGTGAGAGGGAATCATATGGAAGATCACTTGGCAGGTTGGAGAATATTTTGCTCCTCGCACACCTCGGTCTTCCAGAAATGCTGAGCACCCAGAAGACCTGGCAAAGGGACACATCACTCCTCTGAGACTATCCATGGGAGAGGGGGAGGGATTTGTCACAACCTGGCCCAGAGACCTGGCAGTATCATCCCTGGTACTCCAGGTACAGAAAACTTAAAAACCAGGTGACCATGTTCAAAAAACAGCAGTTGCGTCAGTGAGCCCTGACAGTTACAGAACTCTAGAGGGAAAGTATTTGTCATGGTAAAATTCCACAGAGACCAAAGATTCATCTCTACATGTGCCCAGAACAGCCCTAATTTCCTGTCCTCACTGGCAGGGGTAAAATCTAAGTTCAAGTTTCCTCCTTTTCCCTGAATCCTCTTTTTGCTGCCCCATTATTTAAAGGGAGAAGCACCCCCCACCACGCTACATTAAGGCCAGTGGAAACACTGCACAGTGCTCCCTAAGGTGGGCTTCCTTGCCAAGTGGGGAAGCTCAGGGGCCAAGCCAGGAGATGCACCTCACCACACCTGTCAGCAAGGTGACTGGTGAGGGGATGGCGTGCTACTAGTGTGCCACTGCTCTCATCGCTGCTGTAAACAATGAGCTCCATGCCACGCTGGCCAGCAGGCAAGCATCCCGCTCAGCCCTCTCAAACCCTCCACAGCCACCCTACTCTGAATAGTCAGCTGCTGCAGCCTGGGATTTCTAGGTTCCTGTATCATTTCATTGACTACAGCCTGACTTCATTTACTTCTTCTCAGTAACTATTCTGGTAGAAATCATTATTCCTGACCTTATGAAATAATAGCCCCCACATTGTGCTAAATTCACTGATACAATGCAAAGACCTGGATTAGGTCTGGCCATCATGCAACGCCATCACCCCTGGCCCCTAGATGAAGACACTCTCTTTTGCATGTGACATTTCTCTACAGAGCCTGCATTTGCATTTTCCCAAAGACAGAATGATCAGGAAGATGCTGTGAAAGAGGTTTTACACCTACAAAATGTACTTCTACAACCTGTAGAGATGGAACTTGAAATCATATTTCCCTAGCCATGTCCTCTCGTGTCCTGAGCTCTACTGATCACCAGCCAGGATTCCTCTTTCTTTCTCTTCAGTTTGGGTCATTGTTTTCTCTCTGTGTAAGCACCAGTGGCACAGGATGATTAAAAAAGCCATTTGCAGCCCTCTAATGGGCTGACATCTCGAGCTGTTTTGAGGTTATTCTTGCATATTTGTCCAAGTTCTTTGTGGAATTACGAATCCTGCAAATTGAACTCAAATCTTCCATGACCCACAAGATCCTTGAAACATCTCAGAGCAATGAAGGTATAACTTCAGTTAAGGACAGCAATGATAAGCTTAAAAATCAAGCTTATTCAGGCCCAAAAGACAGGAAAACAAACCAAACAAACAAACAAAAAGCAAAAGCTTCTAAGTTCCAGCAGAGTGTTGCTACAATCCAAAATTAGGGCTCCAAAATAAAATAACTGAGCATCTTTAACTCCTGTTTGTGTTACAGTTCCTCACTGTCTATCAGGCCAAATGTGTGAGAAGCAGGACACAATTTACTTCTCCTCACAGCTAACTTCAGATAGAACCAATAGGATTGGTGTCCAAACCCTTAATGAACAGAGGCAGGCTGGATGCAAGAAGAAACATTTGAAGATTTTTTTCTGTTACAGAAGGCATGTGAGATCAATAAAATGCTCAGTAAGACACACATCCCACAGTAAAACAGTGGTATGTGGTGTTCCAAAAGTTAAAAGCATATTAGTATTTGTTGCCGAATATAGTCAAGCTGCAAATATGCCTCTCCTATTAACAGCAAACAGCAACATTAGCTGAGGTCTCCAAGTGATTTATTAGCAGTATTCCAAATAGATGAACACTCAAATAAGTTACTAATTTACTAAAATCTTGTCAAGGAAACTCTGCTTCAGTAAGTCCTTTTATCCTGGAGCTTGTCTAAATGGGGACACTCAGGCGAGCTAATCTGAATTGACCACAGATGGGAATGCAAAGTGAATGAGATAATTGCATTGCAGACTGGGCAGTCTCGCTCATAGTTAAAGAATTAACATCTGCTAAGGGCCCCTTGTCGATGAACCCTAAACAGTGATCTCTGGCTGAGGATAATTTTGAGATTAGAGTGTAAAAGAAGAAATATTAATATGATCTGAACCATGCCTTTTATGTATACTGGTAATATTGATGTTCCTGTCCGAGCATGAAGCTGGAAGAGTTTATTTCTGCAGCTTGTTTACTTAGATCAGATTATGTTTGGCTGGTGAAACCACTTCTGGAAGCATTACACCCTGGAAAACAATGGAAATACTCTGGATTTGTAGCACATTTGCATGATCCAGGCTAAACCTTGGCCTTAGCCTTTCTCTTTAAACACTGATGATATAAGGTCAGCATTTAGAGGTGACTGCCTATGCAAAAAACCCTGCTGCTGTGAACCAAGTCTTTAGTGATCTCTTTGCAGCTGATCCAGAATTTTTCCCTGACAAGGAAGGAGCTTCTTGTCCCCTTAACAGTGTTGAAAATCTGACCCCTCAAACTGGAAGATGCTTGAAGCTTGCTGGAAATCCATGTTGGTTGTACTGAGGTTTCCTCTTCCTTCCCGATTCTCCCCCACCCATACTGGCTGAGTCTCATCATGGGAGACATCTTGGCCCTAAGTGTTGAACAGTGAGAGATACTGAAAGCAGTGCCAGCTTGCAGGTGGACTTCTGAACAGGATGCAGTGAGCGTCTGGGGATGACAGGGCAGGAGGTGGGTGCCTACCATCTGCCTCATTTCCTCTGCTCCCTACCGAGGAGCTCAGTTGTTTTGTTTGGCTCCTGGAATCTTGCAGAGAAGTTACTGCTTTCCTGGCTTCTGAAAGGGTGGCTCTTCTTTGCATGAGGCCAGACTATAACCAAGATGCTCTGGCATGGAGCTCAGCTTGGCAAAGTCTCTGAGCATGTGCTGACCTGTGAGATCATGCTTACTTCCTCTGAGAAAGCCTTTAAGACCAAACACAGGGTATCAGTACAGTGTTCCTGACACCAGTACTGTGGCATGCAGCCTTCGTCCTCTTTTCTTTGCAGTTCTCTCCAGATATATCCTTTCCTACCTAATCTCACTATTAGGCTGCTGATCTTCCAGCTGATGCCTGCTTCATGGTGGAGGACTCAGATGCATCCAAAGCAGAGAATAACCATGCCTGCCAGTTTTGCAGCATCAGTGACAGGTAACAAAGAAGAGTAGAGAACTGCCAAGTCCCTGACAAGGTAACATCAGTAGACTAGCCAAGTGCCACACACGGTGTGCAACACTACCTCCTCTGGCTCCCAGCACTGTGGGAGGAACCTAGCTTGTGTGACTGCAACATAGTGCCCACCCTCTGAGCACACATCACTCTCACAATGCCTTCCACCACCCTGGTCTCACCACAGCAAAGGGAAGCCCAGAGTCACACTACTAAAGAAAAACGATGAAAGAGGTGTCCCAGAGCCACTTCAGCATTTCTCATTTCTCCACCAGCCCTGAACTTTAGATCTTTGAAATAAACCCAGAGGCTTGGCAGCTTGCTTTATGTGCCGTCATAAATCTCCTCAAGATCAACATCACAGCAAGTTGTGATGAGGGAGGATTTTTGTCATACAAGTTGAACTAGGCATCTAAAGAATGACTCATGATGATGAGGGCAGAAGAAATGCAAAACCCCTGATCTTTCTTTTCAATAAAAACTGAAGCAGATACAACCTCGATCCAAGTTAACACAGGTGATTTATTAAAAAGAGGTTGTAAACCCCTGATTACTACGAGCTTTTGCATGTTTCTGCCTTGTAATGATCAGCAGAAAGACAGGCAAATCAGCACTGCCTGTTCTCTGCAGAGGGCTAGGACTTGAAAACACCAGCCTAACCAGCCACAGGTCTGTGCCAAGCTCCAGTGCCGTTTGCAGTGAGCTGCTACCTCCTGAGGCCTCCCCTGAGGCAAATTGTTCCAGGAGGCAGTGACAGAGCTGCAAGCAGCATGCAAAGACCCCACAGTCCTCCAAAACCCTGCAAGCCCAGACTCAGTGCCTGAAAATGCACATGTAGATTTGAAAAGTTTAAAGTGGGAGAAAGTGGTATACAGATGGTGTGACAGACTGGATTATGGGTTGCAGTTGTTGTATTGCAGCTTACAAAAACTCTACAAATTTACAAAGAAATCCAGTAGCATTTGCAGAACTTACGCTTGTGCTTTAAGAAAAACTGTGGCAACTGAGTTGCAATTAAATAATACAGTTCAGACCTGGACATTTCAGATGAAGCTTATTTGACACCACAGTTTCAAATGAATTTACTGTTTCCATATGTCTGAAATTAGGTGCTATCAGAAGTAGGAGGAAAGCACAACCTAAGTCCAAAAAGAACACAAAACTCTGATGTTTCTTTAGGTGAGATGCATGTTGCTATTGGCAGTTACAAGCAATTGCTGGAATGTAGCACACTGTAATAAATTCAATGTGATATTTGCTAAGCATGCAGGCTTGCCATCTGGTCACCAGAAAACTGCTGTTATTAATTTGCAGGTTAAAAATGGTGTTTAAGTACAGGGAACTGAAGTGTGACATACAAATAAAATCTTACAAGCTCCAGCCCCTTGGACTCAACATTTGTTTAAGCCTGGAATAATTAAATGATCTTGAGTTTTACAGCTTCTTTGCAATAACACAGGCTAAAGCGATGCTAAAACAAGAGATCCCACAGGAGCAGGCTCAGTAATGGCCCGGTTTTGCAGCATGCTGCTGCAAATGCATCAAGCACCAACAAATTCCTTTTCTTCTTGAGATAGGCATTGGTTTCTACATACAAGAACTTGACCCTACTGTGCCCACACATTGCACAAAACTGTAGAGTAGCTGCTCCAAGAATGGTATTTGCACAGGTTCTCACCAGGCACAGCCCCATACTGGTGTGCAGATACCCCATCACTGGGGTGGCCACACTGAAAACTGCACAGGGGTGCTAGCTACACAGGACCCAGCACAAACAAGGTAGATACTGCCCCAAATGATGCCCTGGTTTTCTCAACTGAAAAAGGAGAGTACAAGTCAGAGTATCCCAGGCCTGTCCCATTGGCTGGCCTGAGCTACAGATTTCAGTCCCTGTCCTGTATCATAGCCTTATGATTCAGGTGGTGGGAGACAGAGGCTGGCAGAAGTGCTGAGGGCCTCAAAAACTCCCAGTGGGGTACCTCGAATCGTTTTTTTTTGCAGGTCCTACTTTGTAGTTAGCCCTGATTTAGAATCACAGAATGGTTTGGGTTGGAAGATACCTTCAAAAATCATCTAGTTTAACCAATCTATCATGGGCAGGATTATCCTGCACTAGATCAGGTTGCTCAAAAGTCCCATCCAACCTGACCTTGAATACTTCAAGGATGAGGCATCCACAGGTTCTTCGGGCGACTTGTTTCAGTGTCTTTCCACTGCCATCATAAAAAGTGTCTTCCTTATAGCCCATCTAAATAAATTTCATTTTAAAACTGTTGGCTCTTGTCCTGTCAGAACAGGCCTTGGTGAAGAGTCTCTCTCCATTTTTTTTACAAGCCTCTTTATATATTGCACTGTGAAAGGAAGTTCAGGAAACTTTTGGGGGCACATGTAAAGGTAGGCAGGAGAAGGGAGGAAGAAAGCACTTTATCTCACCAGTCATCAGATTTTGCTGGGCTAATGAAATAACCACACCAGGTCTGTCTGGCAGGTCTGGAGATCCTTGTTTCTGAGATGACGATATCATAGAGCAGCATCTCCTAGAGAAGGACATCAGCTGCCTCCCAAGATACAACAAAGAGATGCACTTTGGTGAACAAACAGCTCTTGGTATTTCTGCAGAGGGTGGCTTCCTTACCAGATCAAGGCAAGAGGGGAGCCCAAATGAATGCAAAGGGGTCTGAGCAAGTGAACTTTCTCACACAGGAATGGTGGTCTCCAAAGACCAGGCTTTCACCTCAAAACCAGTTCTCAACAGAAACTATAATGATATAACTGACCCCTTGATTCACCAACAGATTTTCTCCTGTCTCTGATAGGTCAAAGGCGAATTCTGATTAAGCTTTTAGACAAGTCCATTAATTTCAGCCACCAGAGGGAGCAGCCACCAGCACCGTGGGACAGGCTTAGGCACCCAAGGGAAGAGTTATTGGTAGGACTCCAAGTGCATGGTCTATTATCTGCTGTTTCCAATACTGAAAATAATCTTTTTCACATCTATTTTTCCTCTTAGCAAACATGGGGGTTTTTTTCATATTTTTTTTACACTCATTTCACATGAGAATAAGTGTGCACAGAGAAAAAAAAAAGATAACGTATAAGGATTCTTAATTATCTGGCTAGTGCGGTTTATAGGAATGATACCTCAGTGTGGTCAGTAGCTATTTTGAATGGTTACACACTCACTTCTTAGTGAAGGCAATCACTGCTTAAAGTTAATTTTAGTATAGCTGTATTTTGGTCAAAGTTGAACCAATATGCATCACCTCAAAACCACATGACTGCAAGGACTGGAGAAGACTGTCAAGAGTGACAATCCCTTAGACTTTCCAAGGAATTGGCAGCATCCACCTCATTTGCAGTTGTATAGGGAATTTGCTGGATGAGGGGAAAGGAGTTTTTCAGAAAATATGGGGATTACAATCTCAGCAAAGAGAGGGGCAGAGTGGTGCCCACATCACCTGGTAATGAATCGTGTTAATTCACCCTGTGAAACACGTGTGATGACAAATGATGTCAGTGCAGTAAAAATAAGAAGTGCAAGTGTTGGGAGTGGAGATTACAGAAGGAAAGTGGGGCTGGAGTAAGGGCTTTCTCTTCCTGACCCTGGCAGACCTACCTCTCCTCCAGTGCAGGGGAAGGGACTCGAATATCTAGAAGTGCAAATGGCTCCTCTATGCCTCACATCATCCTCCAGCCCAAAGGTGGACGAGCAGTTAGCAGCAAAGTATTTGTAAGGCTTCCATGTCTCACCAAAGTCCTGGGAGCGCTCCAGCACCATAGCAGCTGGCCTGGGCGACTTGAAGACCAAAATCAAGTGAGTGAAGTAGAAGGCGGCTTCCAGGTCCAGCTGGATGGTCTCACGAGGGGCATCCTGGGCAGACTGCCACCAGGTGCGGGGCAGGCGGAAAGGAGAGTCAGCCATGGCGGCAGGGGGATGGGCCAACCCCACATGGGCCCCGCTGCACCGACTGCAGACTGGGCGCTTGCAGCGGAGCTGGGCGTCCTCGGTGTAAGTGCAGAAGGGCTCAGTGGCATGGCGCCCACAGGCTGTCTCCGTCTGCAGTGCCCGCCCATGCGCCAGGTTGCCCATCCGGGGGTTGCAGGCCTTTTCGCAGGGGCTGCCTGCTCCCACCACACCACCCAGACCTGCAAGACAGAAAGTGCAGGCTGAACATGGCTTCTGAGCACCCCACCCCATTGGAAGTAGATATGCCCCATGGTACACTTCGGGGGGACACTGCCCCTGCTGAGAACACATGCCACTGCTACTTCTCGAAGGGACAAGGGATAGCACCACACTGCTGCTCAGCTCTCCCCTCCATGAAACTCAGTGTGTCTATAACTGCAAAAAAATCTTCAGGCCTTCCCTGCACTTGGGAAAATCCCTATCAAGAATTGCAGAGCAGGCAACAGGCAGGAGGAGAGGTGCCTTCACTTCATCCTCTCACCCTGAGGGACACACACCAGGGCTGAGTCTTTGGAGGCAGTGATTGTGGCCATGCCACCCCTGCCCTGAAGCCTCCAAGGGGATCCACATGGTCCTGGGGAAGGGGAGAAAAGCATAGGAAAGATAGGCTGCTGGTGACATCAGGACAGCCAAGGTGGCATGCCAGTGGGACGCCAGGAGATGGCCATATGGTCACCATTGCTGTGCCTTGGCCCACTGTGTGGCAGATCAAGTGTCAGGGTGTGAGAGCTGGCAGGAATATCTCCTGCCACCAGTGACCTTAATCTTCACCCTCTTTCCCATGCCTCCATCCCTACTCCAAATCTCCCCACAGTCTCAAACTGCTGCTGAAGACAGGGTTGAACTTAAGTTTGGGAAGGCTGTCACTGATGTGTGTAAAGAGAGAAAAAAAATAAATAATCTGTGGTTGAAATGATGCTGGCAAGCTGCCTTGCAGCTGAGGCTCTGTGGTTTTTGTTCCAGTTCCTCTGGAAGCCTTGTCGATTTAAAAATCCACAGTAAAAGTGTCAAAGAAAAATAAAATCACCATGGGGTTTGGTGTGAAACCATCTGCAATGCAACCTTCTGGTGCAGGAATGTTTGAGTAGGGGCTTTCCACTGCTTCATTAATAAATGTAAGAGTAGGCCAAGGCTCTATTTGAGCATAAAAAGCACTAAAAAAAAAAAGGCAAAAAACCCCCTGATAACTTGGATGAGGTGCATAATGTCTTCTTTATCACTGGGCCAGTCACACATAGTCAGCTTTGGGCACCACTTATTATGGCTTCATTTTAGCATTTTTATTATGTGCAAAGTTCATTTCCTTTTAGCATCCAATAAATCCTTTATTTGAGGTTTATTCAGCTTTTGTCTACTGTGCCATAGTTGCAATTAAGCTATATTACACACTAGCAGAGGCTAAGCCTTCAGAGCCTGACAGCGTTCCATGCTCCTGCTCCTCAAGAAACACCCTGGAAAGAAAACATTTTTACCACCAAAGGTCTATACAGGTTTTCTATACCAATTATTCAGAACAGATGTGGCCTGCTACCCATTACAAAGCATCTCTGAATCCAGTCTCTGAATTTCACTGGGTAAGCAGTCCTGGGAAATTTTTAGTGAACAAGAAATGCTCAGTTAAGTTTATTTCCTACAAGGAGCTGGTAAAACTGTGTCTGAGGTGTGTAGAATACCCTAGAAAAGTAAACAAATATGTCTGTAAAATTAATGTAATATCACTTACATCTCCTGAACATCCTTTTCAAAGCATTGTATAAACATTAACTAACATATCCAGCTCTCCTGAGGGATAGGTAAGTTCAAGTGCTATTATCCTATTATCAGTTAGGCTTGCCACAGGTTGGCCTAATGTATGTTTTTGGCTGCTTTCCTGGATTCTTCTGGTACATGTAACACAGCGCAGTTAGCTGCTAAACAAACAGACGAACATTCACTGTGGTTCTCCCAGTTGCAGGACTGCAAAGCAGATTTGGGAAGAGGTAAAAACAGCAGGACTCAGCACCCTGAGATAGGTTGAGATTATTGTTTGTGTTCACCGAGTCCTTTTGTTTTTTGCACCTTTTGTGGTCACAGTGGTAGGGCTTGGTGTAGCTGTCCTCAGTGAGGGGCAAGGCTCTGCCTGAGCCTGGCCAGGGAAGGGTTGGCTCCTAGATTCCCATGTGAGACTCTGGAAGTTGAGAAAAGTGAATATAACTGTAAAATTAATGTAATAATTTCTCCTAGGTCCTGGTATGCTCCAGCCCTGGTCATTGACTGTAGTCATCTTTGGGCCAGGTATGGAGGCTCCTTTCCTCACCTGGGGCCAGATTTGGGGCCAGCGGTGTTGGCTTCTGTACGATTTGAGAAATGCTGCTGGCACACAGACCTCACTTCCTGACACAGGGGAAGGGAGTGGGGAGAGGAAACCCCCTTTGAAAGGGTGTTTGTTTACACTTGAAGTGGAAAGAGTTGTATGACAGATGCTGAGCACCGCATGCTATGAAAAGTGACAGCTTTCTAGTGTAACACTGGCTGCCACAGGAATTCAGTAAAACGACAAATGAGAGCACAAAGATTTCCACTCTGTCAGCCACAAGCTCACGACTGCTCTGCCACAGCCCTGGAGAATTTGCTTTTCCTTACTTACTCTTAATGAATCTGCTCAACTAAATATCCCCAGTCTATATACTGTACATGCCGCCGGACTAGGATCTTCAGTAATGAATAAGAGCATGCAGCAAATACCATGACTCACCTGTAAAACATCCATGGAAAATCATATGTTTCCTGCTTAAGCATTTTAGCAACACTTGCCTTGTGATGTTTCATTTATATCTTGTGCCTGATTAAATGTTTGTTTCCCGTGATGTTTTTTTCTTCTTTTGAAAGAAGAAAATTGGCACCCAGATGGCGACCGGCCGAGGAAGCGTTACGCAAACTGTTTATACCCGATGGTCTCTGCTGCGGCGCGGCAGGACCCCACTGCGGGCGGGTCAGAGCGCAAAGTGTTTATACAGCGGGAAAAGGCTTTGAGAATCCTGCCCACCGTGCATGCCCTGCCCGCCCCCGACGGCTCAGGGCACCAGCGCCCGAAGTGGTCTTCCCTCCAGCGCCCCCCGCGCCTTCCAGGGCGGGGGGTACGACGCAGGCGGGCTCCGCACCCGCAGCATCGCCCGGCTCCCTCGGACTCGCCGCAGCTTCGCCGAAACTCCGGTTAGCAGATGCGGCTCCCGCGCAGCGCGGCGCGGTCGGACCCCTCTTTGTCTGTGGCGAGTTGCGCGGGGCTGGGAGCGCAGCCCCGGCCCCTGCTGGTGCTCCTGCCCCTCCACATACATACACACCTACCTACACGCATAGCATGTACAGACATAGGCATACGCAGTATGTCTGTACATATATTTGTGTAGGCACATACATATGTGCGTGTAGACATATGCGTGCATAAAGAGACGTAGACGTATCTAAATAGTGCGCACACGCGTACGGGATAATCTATGCAGGCGCATGCCGATGTACACACACTCATACCTGTGCCTATACATACGCGCATATACACTCATACACGTGTACGCTCACACACACGCACAGTCAGCCCCGTATCTACCTCGCACGCCTGCGAAGGACGGAAGACGCCAAGCGCCGGACAGTCGCGACCCACCTGCAGCGGCGGCGGCGGCGCCCAGCAGCAGCAGCAGCAGCAGCACCAACCACATCCTGCGCCCCATGGCCGCGCGCCCCGCCGCCCCGCGGCGCGACCGGCCCCGCGCGGCATCAGCGCCCCGCGCGGCNGCCGGTGCGCGGCGAGGCGTGGTACTGCAGCGAAGGGCACCCATCTGCTATCCCCGCCACGCAATCCGAGCGGCCCCTCCGCGGCAGACCGAGGCGGACGGGCAGGTGCCCGGGAGAGAGACCCCTGCCCCGCGTGCCCCGCACCAGCCCCCGGACCGGCCCCCGGGAGGTGTCGACTTCCGAGCCCGGGCGCGCTGCCGGGGCGAAAACGCAGGCTACCGCCGGGCCGGCTCGGCTTTGAACGGGCCACCGAAGGAGCCACTAACCAAACCCGAGATGCTCAAAACCTCGCGGACGTTGCTTGTTTCATGGGTTCTTTCCTGGTCACAGAAGGACCGAGAGATGGAGACACATAATCGTAGGAGGTTTTCCCTTTTTTTGCGGGACATAGCAATCCACGATTTAGCTCACATGTCCCATATAGTCTGATCGATCCAGTGGGGTTCACCATACTTCCAACAGAGGTTTTGGGCTCTAAAAGTAGGAAAACACACAGGTATATATATTTTTTCATCTCCAGACCATTACCTTCTTGGGGATCAGCAGAGGAACATGAGGACAGCAAGGGTTGTGTGCTTCCGAGCAGTCACGTTTTTTACTTACCTGAACCCATCCAGGAGGTGAGGGTGTTGTAAGCCATAAAAAATGTTTCACGCTTCTTCCTCTCCACTTTGAACTTGGATGATTTAAGAGTGGCTGTCTTTTGAAAACCAACACAACAGTATCTTAAGACCTCCTCCATGCCTCTTTCTGCAAGGTGCATTTCAAAACCACTGTTCATTCAGGGCTACTTAGGATTATATTGTCACCAAAATGCTCCCTGGGATGTATTTCGTCCATAATCCACTGATAACAGTCAAATATCTGACTTACAGGGCAGTGTTATCGCTGTGCCTTAAAAGGTACAGGTAGGTTGATCTTTCTTTTCGATTTTTCAGTGCTGACTTACATACTACAGAGAACCATTTTACTCGCCTTGCTGCCATCATTTTCTCTGTCTTCCAGAAGAGTGCATCTAACCAGGGACTTCCAGCCCCTAGACATCCACTGAGCCCCCGTGGCCACTTAGGAGCTGCTCAGGGGCTTGTCCTGCAGCCTGCCCACCATGCCAAGGGCTGCACCCACAATTTTGAGCCTCCTCAGGGCTGTGGCCATGGAGGAAAGGAGAGTTCTGGAGGGTTTCTGCCTCTTACCTCCTAAAAAGGTGATGTGTTGCTGAAGAATCACATGACAGTTTGTGTTGCTACAGCCAGGTTGCAGCAGTCATATCATGCAGGGCTGGGAAAGGAAAAGGGTAAACCACAGGTGAGGAATTTATCTCTGTTGTAACTCATCGCTCATAGTTCCTCCTATGTCAGAATTGCCAGGTGGTAAGTCTGCCATAGGGTAATAAGTCTGGGTGGACCCAAGAAAGAGCTCATGCTACTGTGTCAGCCCATTTGGTGTAAGCAACATAGGCCAGACTGAGGTCCAGGAGAAGGAGGAGTAATTGACTTGAAAGTCAATCTTGAGTGTCCAAAAATTTGAGTGCTGATGAACTGCCCACACCTTAGTAGCTTAAGCCTGCTCCTTTGAGATGCTCTTGGCTCACACACCTCGGTCCTCATAGGCCAGGAAACTGAGTTGCCCTTTCCTTCCTAGTAGCGCTGCAACCTCAAAAACTTGTTTGCTCTTACTAGATGAATTTATTTGTTGGTCTGAAACTCCTGCCATGGGCAGCTCAGACCCTCCCAAAACCTCCTTCCTGGCTCTTAGTCACCCCATGAGACCTGCACAAATGCATATCCTTGAGTGCACCCAAGCTGATAGCTCAGTATAATAGCTCCAGCAGAGGTGTTCATGGCCACAAGCTGTGTGCATCTTCCCAGAGCAGGTGTGGCTAACTGCTGCTTCGCAGGGCTGGTGGGAGCTCAGCAGAGGCTAGGAAGGTCACAGAAATGTTTCAGCTGAATTATACTTTCTTTGTCTGTCAGTGCTGCCTCTTGAGGTGCTGGGGGAGAAAATCACATAGTTACGAAGAGGAGAGTGTTCACCTCTCCCCAAACTTTTTTCAGGATCATAAGCCTATGGATTCACACTGTACTGCTGATTAAGGAAAGGTAGGAGATGTTTCCAGCTGTCATTCCTGCGATGTGGTTCTAGGTATCCAGGTAGATGGAAAGGCCCAGATCACCTGTCTTAAGCTAGTTCTTGCATTTCTTGATTACACTTAAGAAGTCTTTAAAGAGTGATGATATTCCCTGAATATACATGTCCCAGTGACCTAGAGGTGAACAGGGTGATGGGCCTCTTTCAGAGATGCTGAGGAGGTAGCCTGAAGGAAGGACCATAGCCTGGTGCTTTGGCAGAGGTCCCCAAGGGCATGATGCTGTCCTTGGAGAGAGGCAGCAGAAGCCCTTCAGCATTCTCTTTCAGGGTGAAATCCTGGCCCCCGAATTGGATGATGATAGAGGATCATTTGCAGATATCTTACCCCAAGCTTCCTGCCAAGGGTAGGGATGAGCTGGGATTAAAAATTTCCAATTCAGTGTGTGAAGCTAATTTTAGAAGCAAATCATGGGAGGCATAGCTCACCTACTGCCCAATCAGAGCTCTCTGGCTTAGACTTTTGTCATAAAAATCTCAAAAATTCAAAAGATCAGATTTACTTTTTAACTAGAGGCTTGTTCAAAGATCACCATTTTCTCTGTTGGCATCTGTGTAAGTATGCAGCACCCCTGTTACAGTTTAACAGGAGGCCCTTGGGGGCAACAGAGTCATTCAGACATGTCTGTGACTATTTAAAGTGGTGTCACGTGTGCCATCTTGTGCCTGCCTGTGCACTCACTGCTCCTCCAAGGATTGGGCACGACCTCCACAGTTCTGTGCAGGGAACAGAGGTGATACTCAAATGGACCATCACCGTTTGGCAAGAAGATGAGAGACTGGATTGGAGGAGGTCTCTACGAGGGATCTACCATATCAGCAGAAAGTGTCCTTTTGACTTCAGAGGAAATTTGGCTTATCCAGACCTGGTGGCTGTCCTCAGGAGATGATCCATTCCTCTAGCCATGAACAGGGGTTAATATACCACAAACAAATTTAAATGTTAGAAGGGCATTATGGAAAGGAATACAAATTTATTTCATGAAAAAAAAATGCTGTTGATTAATGGCACTTGATATCTGATCAGTGGATTTTGGATGGGGTCTGAATCCATCTCCCTCATGTCTATTTTGGCACCAAAAATCCTTTCTATTAAAATCCATTGTTAAGTCTTGCATTTTACGTTTTTTTTTCAGACCACTGAAAATTTTCCAACCATCATCACATGAGCAGTGAAAACATTTCCCTTAACCACCATGCTTTGAAACAGCTTGATTCCTAAGTATTCTTAATAAAAAAAATAAACCAAAGGATAATCCAGAGTGATAATTACCGGCTAAAGCTTCATTTTCCTTGTTTGAATTCCTGTTAAAAGCTGAGTCCTGATATAAGGCATCACTCTACAGACCTCTGGAGGAAATGAGGGAACCAAAGTGGCCTTACTTTTCCCTGTAGCCAGTGATCGACCTTTTGGAGCCAAGTATTTTGCATGCTAGACCAGTGTGCACACAAGAATGGGAGCGTTTTCGTGGGATTTAATGTAATTGGAAGTCAAGTCACAGAAGAATTATGACAATGATAGCCCTGCTCCTGAGGAGTGTAATGAGGATGGAAAGGACTCTATTTCTGCCCACCATGGGGAAAAAGGCAAAAAAGTCAGTAGGGAACCTGAAAAAGAGAGTAAGGAGAAATACTGGAGTTACTCACTGTGATTCATTTTAGTTGAGGGCAAAGCTGAGACCATTGCAGTCTTTGGGTAGACTTCTGCACGTTGCACATAATGATAAATCCCTTTATTGAGCACAGACAAACCCATTTACTGTGTAATCTAGTAAAGACACAAATCCTTTCACCTCTAGTTTTAACATTGTTCAGTTTAATGCACAGAAGGGTCTCCCTGCACCACTCAAAGGGAATCATGCACTCCAGCAGGAGTTCATCACCTGGCCATGAAATCAGGTGTTGCTTCCATTCACAGTCCTCTCTTGGGATTCATGGGAGGGATGAGAGGATTAAGAATGGTTCAGGTGTCCAGAAGGTCTGATATCTGGTACACTTCTCTGACTAACAGCACTAAAATGTCTTCTGACAGGGATTTTTTTTTAGGAAGGAAGGTCAGCCCTCAGGCCCAGTGCCACAGGGAGCTTCCTGGCAGCACCCAGAGCTGGATCCAGGTGCATTACATTCTGTGCATCTGCTGCTCAAAAAAAAAATAATTCCAAACCCAATTTTGAACAATAGTTTTTAAAGGTTCTGCCATCTTTCTGGAAGTAAAGAGTGAGCTGGCTTTTTATTCTCCAAACTGCAGTGGCTTGAAAAACACATAAATTATTTTTCACGTGCAGCTGGTTTTTTATGCACAAGCCATGGCTTCAGGCATTTTGAGTTGGGGTGTACTTTTTTTCCTTTCTGTCTTCTTACCATGTATTTTGAACAACCAGGAATGAAGGGGAACTAGCTAATCTTCCCATGTTCCATTTATAGGGCATTCAGGAGGAAAAAAACAAAGCAAAAGAGGGAAAGAGATGGGGAGGACTTGGTAAAGAAAAGAAAGTGTTGGTAGGCAGTTGGCGTAAATTTTGCAGTAAGACCTGCGCTTGCTGGATTATTGCCATCACTGTTTTTTCTAGCTCTCATGTAACCTCTGCCCCTCCTTCTTCCTTCCTTTCCTGGGTAATTGATATGCAGATATCAAGACAATGGTGAAATTTAAATGGCATAGAAGCCCACAGCACCCAATGCCTTCTATGTAGGTTCTCACTCCATCCTGCATGCTACAAATTATTAGGAGGATTAACCTGCTGGCTGCTTCCTCAATGACCTCTGCCAACTTCAGCATCTAGTCAGCAGAAAGCCTCTGAAATACTCCTGGCAGGCAAGGAGAGCAGCCTGGCTGGTAACAGGAGGCCGGGACTGTGAGGCAGCCAGGCATGGACAGCAGTGTTGGGCTGTCAGTGGGATGAGGTCAGGCACAGCCCTGCTGGGCCCTCACTGACTCTTGTTTCAGCCCTGGTGCCCACCCCAAAAGCTGGGAGCAGGGTGATGGAGGGCAGCACAGCAGCCAGCAGTGGCTGCAGTGGCAGGATGTGGAGCCAGGAGTGAAGATGTCTGCTGTCATCTCTCTGCCAGCCTCCAAGCCATAGAGGGAACTGGTATGGATGCTGCCTTGTGCTGGAAAGCCACGAAGTGCAGCAGGGTCAACATATACTTCATCTCGGAGAAACAACTGGCCAGCCATGGCATACTGCTGCCTGTTTCTCAGTTCTTGATGGGGGAATGACCCCCAGCAAAGCTCTGCCTCTTTGCTGATGTAAGGTTAGCCAAACCCTCAAAGATGAGATTCAGGACCACCAATGGAAGTGTACTTTACCAGCTAGTGTAAATACATGTGTGGAGACAGAAACTACCATGCCATGCTCCCTCCCCACTGTGCCTTCTCCAAGGAGCGGAAGGAAGTTGCATTTTCTCCCACCTATCAACCAGAGCATCTGCCAGTGGGAGCCGTTTGTAGGAGCTTAGGTTTATGAGAATACAGATGCTGGTGGGGCAATGCCACCCCCTTTTGCATCTGCTCTTTGCCTTTTGGTTCAGTCCCTGAGCATCATCCTTCCATGATCCTCCTCTCCCCTGGGCTGCCAAGCAGATTGTGTACTTTGGGGATTGTCACAGCATCCATCTTTTCCATAGTGACCTGATCAGTGGGAATCTGGTGCCAAAGAGCATGCAGAAGCTTATTGCAGCACACCTTACAGAGAGATAGTTGAGCAGAGAGAGCCACAGGAATTCTCAGATGCAAATGTAGAATGAATTTAGAAAATGGGCATAAAATAGAACTTCCTAAGTCTGGAGCAGGCACTGCATAGTCAGGTCTCCCTCCAGGACAGTGACTCACTGCTGAACCTGCCTCCCCAGCAGGACCGTTTGAGAACCCCATTACACGTGAATTAAATGAGGGTTAATAGCCTTCAGTTACAATCACTACTCATGCATAGGAAAGGTGGTATTAGTAGAAAGCAAGACTGGAAAAATGTGCATCTACCTGCCTGATCAACAGGATGAGCAATGCAAACCTGACAAACAGAGTTTAGAAATGCTCAAAGAAGCATGTGATAGCGGTTTCGTGGGAAACCTGGGGAAGGTTAGGTGGTGGTAAATCAACCCCTTCAGGTGATTTAGGTCAATTTAAACAACAATATTTTATCAAACATAGCAATAAAGGCAGCATTTAGAGAAAACAGGTTATTGTTTTGTGGTGCCATTGGACTCTGTTGAAAAAGAAGCAGAAATGACTACCAGACAACATGTGGAAAAACATAATAATTATTGCACTTTGAAAGATCTGTTGGAATAGAAAGCTCCTCCCTGGTTCTAAGAGATACCATGAGCACTGGTCACCTTTTGAGCCTAAGTCCCTTTGGAAAGCAAAGCAAAAGCTCAGCAGGCTCACTGCAGGGCATGTGGTACCCAGTCTCTGAAGGCAAGCAGAGCCCTGCACAGAAGTGATAGGGAGTTTGTGCCAGTAAAACAGCAGCAAAGGTAGAAGGAGCTGCAGTCCTGAGGGTGACAGAATGGCCAGACAGTGCAGGGACATGAACGACTGCCCCTTCTGGGTCAATGTTATCTTTTTATCTCTTAGCTCAGGGTCCAAAGTAGCCCTTTTACAGCTAACATGTACGGATTTGCAAGTCAGAGTAGACATATTGAGAACCAGAACCCCTCAGGTACACAGGAAGACACCCATACAGGCACACAGGCACAGAGAAATCCTGGTGTGCTGGCCATGCCTCTTTTTGGGCTCAGGTAAGTCATTATATGTATCTGAGAGCTAGAGCTCTTATGGCATAGAATGGAGCTGAATTTAGCTACATGTCTATTTCTCTCTATACAAAATTATTAACATTTGTGAAGGTAAATTGCAAAATGTAATGCATGTGGTGCAGAAATGTCATCAATGCTTCCTATGGTCTTTACATCTGAGGGGATGTAAGCATCACCACCAGAAAATTAAACATTTCTGATACTTTGTATATATATATACACATACTATGGAGAGTGTGAATAATATACAGGGGAAATAGATAACACTTCTGATCAAAACACAAGGCTGTCTTTAAAATCTTGACCTCCAGCATGTTAGAGGAATCTGTTTATCACCAGGTCCTTTTCCTTATTACCAAAATCTCATCTCAGATGTTGCTTTTCCTAGGGCATCTTGGCAACCCTTCCACGTGCTCTAGACTTTGCTTTGCATTCAGTTGGATATACCTGCCAGGTGACATCATGGTCATTTCTAGTCTCTGAAAATAATGTCCTCTCTTTCATTAGGCAGAGAGCAAAGCCATTTCATATTTATGATTCCTTGACCTGTATGAGTCTGATGTGCAGGAATATGTGTACAGTAAGATGGATCACATTGGGATGCAGTAGAAAGCCTCAGTGACTGAAGGATCTCAGGCTCATCCAGGTGCACTTGTTATGCAGGTCACTGGATGCTGGCATAATTTATAGTGGAAAAATACATCTTAAAAAGGGAACTTCTTTTTCCGTATGTCTATCATGTATCTAACAAATTATATCATGTAGTCAAATGTAGACGAATTAGCTTCTTGGGTCCTTTCCAACCATAATGATTCTGTGATTCTGTGAAGTGGAAGTGGAATACCACTTAGCTGTTTCAACTGAAAGAGCTCCATAAATGTGGAATGTGTTACGTTTGTTGTGGCAGCACAATGCAACAGAGATACACTATGTAGAGTCTGCATTTAGCCTAGCCACCCTTTGGCTGCTTCCAGGCTTGGATCACTAACAAGCTTTTAAACATCATATTTTACAGGTAGTTAAATATGGCAGCCCTAGTTGTTCAGTGTGTCTGTGGATGTAGGACACATAAAGAGTGGGAAGACAACCAGGGAGCAAGCTGTCTTATTCCGACATATGTTAAAGATGCCTGGGGCCTCATGAGTTTTGCTCTGGTTGAAAATTAAGCAATTAAGCTAAATTAACCCATATTAAGCTCTTTCTTCAGCTAGTTTTGGTACCTCTAAACCACACTGCAGGCAGCAGTGAAGACATGAAATACCAGCATGGCCAGATAGAAGGCTGATCTCCTCTGAGATAGCCCCCTGGGGGACATCCATCCTTCTCAAAGCAGCTTGGATTTCCATGCCCTGGTGTGTGTGCCTCTGATCTGGAGATAGTTTGTACTACATACCAGTAAAATGAGAGACTGTTACAAGAAGACACGCTGACCATGTACCTTTATCCAAGAGTTTTAGGAGGTGGCTTCTAGGACCTCTCATAGGAGAAAGTGAATGTTATAAAGCATGAGTCCAAAAGCTAAGTGACCTGTGGAACTAAAACATGTGAGACAATCACTCTTTGTGCTTTCTTTCTCTATAAAAGGAGTCTAGACCTAGTCTTGGAAAGTGTCCTGTTGACAGTCTTGAGATCTCTTCTTCAGCAGACAAGGACAGTATCGCAGTGACAGTGTAGCTTTCCAAATTCCTTAAGCCAGGTTCCAGGTCTTCAAAGCTTTACCTACATCTTTAGCTTGGAGAAGAGGAGATTAAGGGGTGACCTCATCAATGCTTATAAATATGTGAAGGGTGGGTGTCAGGAGGATGGCGTCAGGCTCTTCTTGGTGAAGCCTAGTGACAAGGCAAGGGGCAATGGTTGTAAGGTGAAGCATAGGAGGTTCAATGTGAAGACAGGAAAAAATTTTTTCCCAGTGAGGATGCCGGAGCACTGGCACAGACTGCCCAGAGAGGTTGTGGAGTCTCCTTCTATGGAGATATTCAAACCCCATCTGGATGCGCTTCTGTGTGACCTGGTCTAGAGAATCCTGCTGTGGCAGGGGGTTGGACTAGATGATCTTTTGAGGTCCCTTCCAACTCCTAACATTCTGTGATTCTGTGATCTTTAGCTTGACCTACTGTGCAGTCCTACTGAAGCTGGTGGAGTTTTGTGCCTAAAATTTTGGACAAAAGGAAATGTTATAAAGACTACTGTCTCTACCTTTCTGTCCAGATTTATGCTTAGCATCTGAAAACAACAAAGTCCAGCAATACAGAGGCATGTTTCCATAATTATGCCTGTCAAATCTCTGAAAGGCAAACATGGGAGTAGTCTTGACACTGCAGGAGTAATAGTGCAGTTTGTAAACAAATATCTGATAATTTCCAATTATCTCTCACTGGCTAGATTTGCAGAGTGGCCCTGGCGTGAGGATGAGATTTCTTTTGAAGGCTACTAGACTAGAGGCTCTGCTCCAGGTAATCATCCGCAACACTACAGCACCCAGAGGAACATATGGGATCACATAAATGACTAGTTCTTAGGGCAGCTATGAGCCATATGCATGATAGAGACATAACAGTCCAAATCAAAACCCTTGGACATGCATAGGGTAGATGCTATTTTGATCTACTGATCCATCTAGCATGATGAATTACCTGCTCATGTCCTGAATCTCTAATGTCCTGACTCTTGTAATCCCACTTCTGAGCACCTAGTTCTCTCCATTCCCCTACTGGGACCACAGACAGCTCACTCAAGGCAATACAGGCAAGAACGTGGCAAGGTGCCTAAAAAGCAGATGACAGGATGCTCAGATTTGCAATATTTCCGTCTATTTGTGGACCCAGTCCCAGTGGAAATTGCATTCCTATTCACTGAAGCACTGCTAAGCCTTTCAAGTCTAGTCCTTTAGCTTGAGTTTTATGATGCCAGGGATATTAGGCTCACAGCCCACCAAGGACACACACAATGATTTAATGTTCGTTATGCACTAAGACCTTTTCTGTAATAGAAATCTTCCTTCAACAGGACCAGAGAGCTGTTCACCACCTTGGGAATCCTACTGTTGAAAAGGTGCTGACACACCTGAAGGCATTTGTACAAGTGCTTGAGGAATCAAAGGGGGTGGACAGACTTTGATAGACAGACAGAGTACTAAGTCTGATTTGGCTGAACAACAACTGGAGAGAAATGCTGACAGTAAACTGATGGTATATAAGTCATGGTGTGTTTCTTTGAGGCAGTAGAGTGTGCAGCACAGTGAGCAAAAGAAAATCATAACTGAATGTCAGGAACAATTATATGAAAGAAGAAATAAAAGAAGTTTGGGAGATTTCCAGCTCCATTGAAAAAAATATAATGGATAATATAGGAACATCACAGCACTAAGAGGGTGAGAGAGATAAGAGACTTCGTTTTCCATTTCCAGTTTCTGTGTCTTTACAGACCATAAAACAGAATGTGCTGACCTGCAAGGCTAAGATTTTTAAGGGAAGAAAATAACCATATACATAATTGCATATGAATGAACTGTCTGTAGCAACAGACAGGCTCAAAAAACTTTCAAAGAGACAGACACTAACTCTGGGGAATATCTCTAACTATGGTCAAACCATTTCATAGTTTTCCATTTTGGGTTTACTTGGCTCTTCACCAGGTCTTGGCCATTCTCAGAGGTGGGATGCTGGATGACTGAATTATGACTGAGATAATGTTCCTCCTCAGTTTAAAAACAGAAAGCACTAGAAAACCATGAAGAGAGATAAGTAATGCATAAGAGGAAAAATCAGAATGATATATGAGTTAGTAAGGCTGGGAATACTGTTTATAGCTTCACAATTTTGGCATCAGACAAAATTCTAAGTACATTCCTGACAGATGAGATCCCCAAACATCTGGAGAGATACGAGCCGATAAGAAGCCACTTATTCACATTTCATAAAGGATAAATTTAGACATTTCTTACAACCAGGGTGACTGTGAGAGTTGGACAGGGCCATGGGTGTACGCTGCCAGAAGTTCAGCAGGGAAACAGTCTGGCAGCCAGACTGCAGACCAGGGCTTTACTTCACCATAAGCAAGAGGAGGATTTCCCAAGTGCATGGGGTTCAAGGAGGTAACAAAATTCTCCCAATATCCTACACAGACTACTGCAGATCCGTGTGGTGGGAATGAGTTCCTTCTGCTCCTGTAGGCCAGTGATATCCTAATCCCTTCTTACAGATACCTGGTACAGAAATATTTCAGAATGAAATGTTTCAGAAATGAAACAGAAATGTTTCAAATGCCCACTGGAAACGTGCTGTTTTGGAGGGAAGTTACCTAACAACCCTAGCAGGGACACAGGGTGCCCCCAAGTCCCTTTTTCAGGCTGTGGTCCAGTCATGGGTTCCAGTGGCCTTGTGTAACCATAACACTGTGCCCAGCAAGGAAGGGGACAGCCAGGACAAACCTCAGACCACTGGGAGGTATTTTGGCATCTTTGTGCCCTTGCTTAAATACGTCTGAGCTTCTGGGAACCAGGCAGAAGTGGAAACACCACAGGACAAATGGCTCAGAATGCTAATGGGTTTAAAATGAGTTTGAAATCAAAGAAGATGAGATCCAGTGATCCAATGTCAACTGACATTCCTGAGAGGCAGCCAAGAAAAACAAGCTGCTGTTCAGAAACCTGCCGAAGAACAAAGCAGAGCAGAAGGAGATGAAAGGGAGAATGGAAAAAAAGTAGGAACCTACCAGCTCAGTACCTGCATCTAGCAGAGGACTGCCATGTCAGCACTAGTGCCTCATGAGGTCAGGTGAAAAAGGATTTTTCATTCAACACAAACATGTCAGTGTGTTTGAAATATTTCTGATTTAAATGATTTCTAAACACATTTCAAGCCATGAATTCCCTTTCCAGATTGGATGGAAACATAACAAATTTTGGGGTTCGATGTGGTTTAAAGTTTATTAAAGAGGTCGTTTTTCTTTCTCTACTTATCCTCCAATTTATAAATCAATATTGTATTCACATATGCTGATCTAATCTGAAGCATCTCCCTCACCCTGTAGTCTGTATTTTTCCTTTCTAGTGTAGAAAAGCTAGAGAAAAGGAAGAAGCAAAAATGAAAGTTTTTATTTTTTTTTATAAGGGCTTAAGGTTTTAAATAAAAAAGTTTTATACTTGCCTGAAATAATGTTAAGTCATTTCACTTAAAATGCTGTTCTAAAGTGTCCTGACAGAAAGAAATACCTGTTTTGATCTATTGCTTATTTAGCATATGTATTTTCCCTGTTGCTGAAGTAATGTGTTACTAAAACTGAGCAAGCTTCACTGTTCTTTGAAAGGCAAGGAGGTGTAGAACACACTATTTTTTATACATTTGTGAACAGGAATACAGATACAATGAAAATAATCAAATCATCCAAGCCTTCAAAAGAAGGCAGAGGCAGAACCAAGAACACAAGTTTAAAACAGAGCCTGGAGAAGAGTCAACTCATTAGGTTGAAGTTGTGAAGGGTTAGTCCCCAGTCTTTGTCTTCAGTGCAGTGATTTATATTTTCTGTCTTGGGATAATGTTTTTTTTTTCCAGTGAGTAATTACGTGGGTTTATCTGTGGTCTCCTCCACACAGAAGCTCTGTATTCTGTGAAAAGCAATGTCCAGTGGGATTGACACTGAATTGTCTGACAGCTGATTTAAATGTTCAGTGAGCAGTAATGATTGCTTGTACTTTTGAAAGAAAGAATGGATGTGAAACACAGTTTGGGTTTCTTTTCCCTAATTAAATGTTAAGATTATTCTAAAGAAGACTAAAGCACAGTCCCCAAAACCCAACAACTGGTTTGCATATGTCCACATAACAACCATAACAGTCATGACGCTGCTGGGACGTGTTGTTTTTATGGGCTCTTGGTGTAAGAATTTTAATTTATCTTAAGTTAAAAGTTTAAAGCTTGTGCTAGCTTGTTCCAAAGACCTTTTGTAATATTTACTGATTTATGTCAAGTATTTTCTGTCAGCTATAAGATTTGTCATAAATCACAAGAAATCTTGTAATAATGTAGTTCTGAGCATTATGTCTCCAAAAAGTTGCTTTCATAATGGGAAATATTGTCTTATGTTTTTTAAAGTGTCTGTCTTTCCTCCCTTCCCTTGGGCTGTGCTTTTTTCTTTCTTTTGTCTTTTCTAGGGAAATGAAAGCTTTCCTTTGGATTGACTGGAGAAAATCAACCATTTAGTTAAATTCTATGTCTGTATCTTCTTTGTTTCCATGTAATAGAGGAAATTTCCTTTCATCTGCACAAATACTTAATACACTGGACCCCACATTTACCATTCAGTTTCTCCTCAGTAATTTCTCACTTGAGATCTTTTAGTAAACATGGGCATGAGTGAACTTATGGAGGAGATTTCTGGATGCTGGGGACATTCAGTTCCAAGCCAAACCCACTTCTTGTGAATGACTAACATCTACAAATATCCAGCCCAAAATACCAGAACCAGGTAATGCTGCCTGTTGGAGTAGATTCTCCTAACATAGAGAGGTCTCCTGGATGTCACCGTCCTTCTTGTTTATCCTCAGGAAGCCCAGGGCAGAAGGTGCCATCCCACTGGCACAAGGATGCCAAGAGCAAAGATAAGGAAGCTGAGCTGGGCCATATGACCTTTTGAAAAGGTAACCCCACTGGAAAATTACCCCCTGGGCAGTGCTTAGAGGTAAGCCAGGGCCATGCACTTCAGTCCATAACACTGGAGAAGCATGTGAAATAGCAGAAAGGAGTTGCTGGAACCAAACAAAGCTAGGGGAGGGCTGTCTTTGAGGAGGGAACTCATCCCGGGCCAGTTGATGGCAAAGGGTGTGTTTCAGCTGACATTACCACTCTGTGAGCATTCAATGCAGGAAGCAGCTTTGGCTAAGCTGCATGCAACAGAGTCTCTGGGAGTTGGCCGTTCACTTGTTTCAGATCAAAACATGAAAGGAGCAGCTGCTGCAGCCTCCTCAGTTTCAAGAAAAGCCTCATAGGAGTGTATAAGTCTTTGAGGAATATGTCTGTGCAAAGCTTGCACACTGAGTTCCATACTGGGCACTTTGATGTATTTCTGTGTTAGACTGAGAATGCCGGTTTGATCATGTTGCTTCGCCTCTTCTCCCTTCTTCCAAAGAGTGCTGGCTTCATTACTGGGTGATGGAAGCTTTGAGGCCAGTCTGCTCAAATAGGAGTCCTCGTTGAGAAGCAGTTGGCTCCTGCTCAGAGCCACCTCAGCATATAAGACTCATTTTCAAGGAGTGACAAGTGAACGTGGGTGAGGCTGTCAGGTCAGCTCATGAGACAGAGACAGATGAAGCAAGGCAATGAAGCAGGAGCTGATTCTGGGGCTCTGCTCCAGAGCCTGATTCAGTGTGGACATTAAGCCCTGAAGTACCCCTGAAACTCCATATAGCCACTCAAAAGGTCTTCAGAGCAGCAATTAAGTACAGGTAGAAGCCTAGAACCAGCCTTCTGAATATACCCCAGTCAGAGCAACATAAGACAGTCATGCATCAGAAAGTGTATACTTTTGGGAAATGAATCTGAAGCATTTGGGTTCTTTTTAAAACATCAGCTGACTATCTGGGCAAATAATTGTCCAGCTATGGGTGTCCTACAAAATGCTGGCTACCATTTTCCACTAATGAATCTGTGTGACCAGGGTGCCTTGTGGGTGAGCCAGTGTGATTTCTGAATCCCTAAGCAAATACCGATGTTCCCTAGCATGAGCAAGTTGAGTGGTGAGCAGTGTCTAATGAACAGTTGGTATGAATTCTTGACACTCCTGGAATCCAGAAATACTTTGATGAATTCTGGAAGAAGCCCAAATATTTGTAAAGTAATGACTAAGATTGTAATGAACTACAGCTGCCTGGATTATTCGTGTTCAGAGGCTCAGTGGTTTATTCTAGTGCATATTCAGCATCCCTGGCTCTTCTCGTCTGGAAGGTGGTAGGTGCCTGGGTATGCTAAAAGCACCACTGCAGTATGGGCACCTACAGGAGTACTGATGCTTGGCTGTGTGGCACACATGCTCCATCTCAAGGCACCAGGACTTCTGAATTGTGTGAGGGCTTCAAGTCCTTCCTAGGACTTGCACAAGCAGCTCTACAAACACTGGTCTGGGGAGAGGGCACCACAGGGAAGGAGGAGACTAAGAATCAAAAGAGGAAATGTCAATGGCCTCTCCATATATGAAAAGCAGCACAGAGATTAAGGTTGTTGAAGGAGATGAAGTGACTGTCAAGACAGCAGGGACTGAAAGATTAAGGATTAGATAATTTCAAATTGGGAAAAGGATTATTCTCTGGAAATACAACCCACAGACGAACGGTGGAGAAGAATGGGAAACAACTATGCTAGAAAAGGATAAATTTTATACTGCGAACATATTTATTTACAGATGCTGATAGGCTCCAGTAAATCTTGGCCTCTTCTACTGGGTCACCTTTGAAAATGGGACCTAGTGTGACTTAGCATTTTTGAACACCCTGCCTGCTGAGGAGGCATGTGATAGATTTAGATCAATGCCTTGCACTGGTTTCACTGATTTGATGTGCACAAAAACCAATATGACCAAACCATCCCTCTGATAATTGTCCTGCAATAGCTGAGTATGTATCTGATTTGTCTTCCAGCCCTCCTGTGCAAGCAGATACATTCAGTATCTGTGAAGACAAGTATATTTCCCAGCATGGGCTGGAAATGTTGCTTACAAATTTCCTAGGGTAAGGAAGGCAGGCAGGCATCTCAAATTAATCTAAACTTAACCCAGCAAGTGGCTTCACTTTCCCTTTCCCTCTTTTTGAAAGGGATTTATTCTAATGATAAATGAATTTAACTGGCAGGCAAAACCACAGATGGGTGCACATGACAGATTGATGTAGCCAGATGGAATCATGTTTTGTTTTAATCCACAATCAGTAGGCACAGCAGCGACAGCCTTTTCATGCCTCTTTACAGGAATCAAGCGCTCTGAAACTTGATTGGAATTATGTCATGAGAAATAAATAGGCCAGATCAAGCCAGAGATAACAGAAGGTGCAATGCAGTGGCAGTGAAACATTGCTTCAGGGGGAAAAATAAGTCTAGAAGTTGTTGAATGTAACAAACACAAGAACTAAGAAGAATAAACTGACCAGAGGGTACATTTTGGCTGTCGCTGAGCTGTCAGACAACATTCATGGTCTCCATAGCATTCACAGAATCACGGAATTCTTAAGGTTGGAAGAGACTTTTAAAATCACCAAGTTCAACTGTCAACCTACCACTGTCGTGCCACTAAACCATTTCTCTAAGTACCACATCTATTCAGGAGTGGTGAGAAATGCAGCCCTGAAATAGTAGGAGATATTTCTTGGCAAGTATCATTTTTCTGCTGGACTCCTCATCCTCCTGCCTCACTATCAGCACTGGATGCAGACCCTGATGATGCCACAGGAACATGAACCCCACCACCCATGGGCCATCTCCATCAACTGCAGCTGCTGGCTGGTGCCTTTCTGCTAACACACAGGGGGTTCGCATCAGGGCAGGAGTTTGCTTATCTAACCCCCTTTTTTTGTTTGCTCACTACCAGATTTGGAAAGAGGAATCTGGAACGCTGGTGAAGTTCTCCTCTCTGTCCCTGCTGGAGCCCCTGGGGCTTTTGTCATGAACAAGCCATAGCTGTCAGTGCTTTCCAAGAAAAGCAGCAGTGTTTTGCTAAAAGTGCCGGCTGGCAGTAGGTTGGCATTGGGTTTCTTTGTTAAAAGATGACAGAGCTTACATTTTTCAGGAGAAAGAAAAGTCTTATTGATATAATAATATCATGCCAGGCAGACAGCCCTATTTGTGTAATCCACTTTGAACACAATGCTGTGTTGTGGCTCAAGCATTGTTTCCAACTGAAAAGTGGCTGTGATTTGCCTGGTCAAGGACATTATCCTGACTGACAGGTCTACAAAAGAAAACAGCATGTTGTGGCAGGCTGAGAGGCCAGGGCAGTCTACCTGAGCAGCAAGGTGAAGACATAGGGCCCAGAGTATGAGGACCTTCCTGTGCAGGTAATTCCTTCCTGTCAGTCAAAAGGGTGGCAAGACCACCCCTTGGTGCTGACAGCATCCCATGGTAATGGGCTCCTGCTTCCTCAGCACAGCAAGGGTTCAGAGCAAGGCTCATTGGATTAAGCATTTTCTACTACAGGGCACATGGCCAGAGAAGAGGGGAAGGAGGAATCCACAGTGGAACAGTTATCCCCAAACCCAATCCTGTTTAAGGGTGATCATTTGATGCTTTTCTAGAAACACAATGATGTCTTTGTTTGGAAAGACTGAAGGTGCAGGGTACCTTCTCCAGACAAGACTATTTTTTCCATGCAACAGGCAAGTCATTTCTATACATGCTTTGTATGGGGCTATTGCTGAAATCCTGGTATGTCAGGGAAACAGTAAAGCTAGTTTATAAGTGCAGTGACAAACTCCCAGTACTATTAAGACCTTCTTCCTTTGCTTGCTTTCCCAAAAGGGCTTGAAAAGTAGTCACCTTAGAAGCTAAAATAGCCCTTTATTCTCAAAGCTATAACCCCTGAGAGTCATAAAGAGGTTGGACATTTAAAGTGTTAATTGCTAATTAATTATTGACAGTTGTGAAATCAATCAGGTTTTGAAAGAGTACTTTCTAACTGGTGAAAAGTAGAAATGGAAATAACAGATAAATACTAGAAGTCTAGGTGGTTCTTTGTCAAACCACTGCTAGCACATTGTCTTGTTCAATCAGGTGACCTAGAAGTCACAGTAAACAACGGAAAACATGAGCAACGTTGTGCTGACATTGCTAACAAAGTGGAGAGAGGTTTGGTGGTTTTTTTTGTTTGGTTGGTTGGTTTTCTGTTTTGCTTGGTTTGTGGGGGTTTTTGTTTGTTTTGTGGGGTTTTTTTCTGTTTTGTTTGTTTGTTTCTTTCTTTTAATGTTCAAATTAAACCATATTTATAGTTTCTGCTTACCAAGAATTAGCAATTGGCTGGAAGGGGAACACTGATATTTCTAAATCTGACAACATTATATAACCAGAATTAGATATTGTTTGCAAAAACCCTCGATTTTCACTTTGCATTTTTTTGCTGTTTACTAGCTATTAAAAAGCCAAACTGGTTCACAGACTCAAAAGGGGGGATGGATGTGACAATGTTTCTTTAAAAAGTTACAAGATAACACCATGTTGTAGGCAGGAATCTGCCCTTGCTTTAACTCTGTAAACTGCCCCTTTGCCTTCTCTCTCTTTTGGACAATTCAGATGAAATCAGAAGCCTGTCATGACTTCAGGATATTGATCTGGCTTTCTTTAGACCAGATGTCAATCCTCTGGCAAAGATGATGAACCTTTGGGCATTTCTCTCACCCGATGGGCCAAGCTTTGTGTCTGCAACATAGCTATGGAGTTACAGAGTTGTTAAAACTTTGTAGCATAAAGTCTGCTGCAAACTTTTGCTTGTATATATACTAACCTTTCTTCACTGCATTTGTCATAGGCAAAATAGCATCTTCCGTGTAATGTGCTTTATTGTAAGCACTTGTTTTGTAGCTACCACACCTAAGATGTCTGCAAAACCTTCTTTAGGGCTAAACTCAGCTATTAGTTGCACAGTGATAAAACTGATTCATACTGAAATTTTACACAGATCATTCATGGATCTCATACCACCCATTTAAACAGAGATTGAGTTTTCCTCAGGCATGAGAAGTGTACAACAGCAGCATGGCCAGATGAGTGTTGGGGTCCTATGGATCAGCAGGACAAAGAATATAGGAAAGAAGAGAATTGTTCTCCTTTGTGCTTGATATTTCAGTATTTTACTGATGATAAATGAGCATCTGCAGCAGCCCAGCCTGAACCATCAGCATTTTCATTATGTATTCAGGAGATGGCACTAGGAAATGGTGCTGTGCAGATGGTCAGCACACATGTTCTGCAGCATCAAAATCCTTCTTTGCCCTTTGGATAGGATTTTGAGGATTTAAATGCCAAGTAGCCCTGTGCTGGTCTTCAAAATCAGGCTGGCTTTACCTCTCTGCATGGAAAAAATGAGTGTGAAGTGCTATGCATGTAATTGAACCAAACTCTGTTCCCGACGTTCCAAACAGCCAAGCTAAGTGTGGCTGGGACAGTAAATGATTGCTGATCTTCAGTCTCTGACACCACTCCTAAAGGCAGATAATTTTTGGACAACTTTCCATTCAGTACTGACCAGGCCTCATCATGTTTAATTCGTGAGATCTGATGAGTGTTAAGCCTGGGGTTGTAATAGTCTTGCTTCTAAATTTGGACCCATGCTTTGAACTAGTAATACAGGAGTTAAAAGTGTCATGTAAATAGGATTAGACTTGGATCACAAAACCTTGGCTTCTTCCCTGTTTGAGGGAATACGAGACAGCAAGAAAGCACACAGCAGAGCAGATACTTCAGACAAAAATGGCCAGTAACAGTAAAACACAGCTTTCAACATCTCTGAGCATGTAAGAACACGGTATGCCTGGGGTCCCATGATGGCCGTCAGTACTTGCAGGTGGGATGACGTGCCTGGGAGAGCAGTGGCACTCAGCATCAGTGGGGAGGGGAGTCTGCCTACAGCCCCCCCAGGCACTGCTGTGGCTGTCCTGTTCAGAAATGTGTGCCCAGGGGATGTTGCTGCACATTTGCAGTGACTAGAGCAGCCAGCGCTATGGAGCAGCCTGGGAAGCTTGCAGCATGGCCCAGCCCCCAATACTGTGAGGGAGGTCAAGAAAGCCAGGACCCTCACATGGAGCTGGCAAAAGACGCTGAAGCAAAACTTCTAGGTGGAAAAAAAGCAAGTGTGCAGGAAAAAAGCCTTGTGAAGTTTACCCCATGGCTGTGACACAGGGCTCTGGCTGTTCCGTGGATCCAGATTTTCCATTGCCAGACTTCAGAGATCACAGACCAGTCAACTACTGCCTCCAAGAATCACTTCCTACAGATACAATGCAGGGAGTACTAGAGGAAATAAAATATAGCAGCCTTCAAATCAGTAGTGTGGTGCAAGCATTTCTGCGGGGATTTACTGTCTCATCAGGAGAGCACAAGAGTTTGATATGTTGAAAAATATGTCAGACAACACACAAACCCATGCACCAATGGACGCACACAGCTAAGTATGTTTTGTATATCTGAAGTATAGTTTCATGAGGGAAATCCAAGCATTTAGGAGGGCAATAGCTTTACAGGAGAATTTCTTTGTATATGTAAAGTCAGCCCAGTACACTGGAATCCAGATTCTGATTTATCTCTTGACATTTCCCTATCTCAGTACTAAATGATAATTTATCTTGTTTTCTGAACATGATAATGGTTGCCTCAGAGTTCTGCAGCTCTAGATGACATGGATGCTCTTAGAAATGCATGTTCATATCATTCCTGTCCAGTCTCCAGCATTAATATCCCTGAGCAGGGATCTCCCAAGCTAGCCAGAATCCCTTAATTTGCATTTCTGTTTAAGAGAGAGTTAAATCCCCTTTATATGCTATTTTGCCTTCATTTCTTTTTCTCATATATCTGTGGATGTTGCAGGACTGGAGTAGAGTGCTTAGAAAAAATCTCCCAGCTGATGAACATAAGACAGTATTTAATTTAGTTACTTTCAAGTAATCCAGTCAAGCCATTCAGACATTTGCTGCCAAACAAGATCACGAAGGCTAAGAGGAATGTATATACTATTCCTATTGTTCTGGAGAGTACTGCTTTGTACTGAGAGCAGTCTGCAAGTAATTTCTTTTTATATAATAAGGAGGAATCTTCCACATGTAAAGAATTCTCCATGCTTCAGTTTACAGATGTGATTCAACAGTTCCTGCCTCTAGACAACTTGATGGAAAAATCTGAGGTATCTAAAATATCATAAGAGACATCAGAAATAGCACTGGGAACTTAGGGCTGGCAACTTTTCTGGACTCATTCAGCCTGATGCAGTGGAAGAAGTGCTTTGACTTCGGGAAAGCATTTAATGGGCATGGCAGGAAGCGTACAGAAGCCAAAAACATCTCCTGGAGAGTTTGAAAAACATTTTTTTAAAAACATATTTGTTTTCCCATTGAAAAGCTGTTTCAGTGCAACATAATAAAATGGCTTGCTGTGAAGGCTTTCCAATCATTATTAAAATGCACTTTCTACAAAGCCTGCATATCACAAAATGGGAAGACCCACCACCTGAAATTATTTTTTCCTTCTTTTATATACTTCTATATGAACACACACAGAAAACAGGGCTGCTGACATACTGGGAAAAGTAGCATCAGCTCCATCCTTTGTTCTAAGGACTATCAAATGAGTTGTAGTTTGTTGTATTCACAAAGGTGAGCCTTAGCATCAGTCTTCCCTCAAGGATTCTCCTCCTCTGGAGTTGCTGCTGACACACTTCCCTCCAGACTCCTGCATTTTTCCGGACACTTTTGGCTTCAATTATTGGACTTACACCTCACTTGCAAATCTGTGGTCTGGTGGGGACTTTTTATTTGAGACACTTGTTCTCTGCTTTGTAGTGCGTGCTTAAAGGAACATGAAGATGCTCCAGAAAACTGGACAATGATGCCATTGGTGAATCCCCTAGAGGAAAGCTTCCAGAGGAAACCCTAACAGCTGTACATGGCTGCCTCCCTCCCAAGATGCTTTTACTGCATACAAACCCCCATCTGTCTTCCTGCCTACACTGCTGATCATAATTCCTACTTCACAAAGTCAGTTTCCTCCTCTAGCAAATGAACCTTCTTGGTGGGAAGGACAAGATACTTCCGTGGTTTATCCTAATAGCAGACTCTAAGTTTCCCTGCCTTTGACAAAGCACACATCCACATCCACATCTATTTTATTCCTCTCCTGTTTGAGTCTCCCACGGAAGAGTGCATCTAGGGTTTTTATTCACATCTTTCTCAAGACTGCCTGGGAATAACATATGCCTTGTTTACTTCACAGTACCTCACCGCAGCCTTAGACCATATCAGACAGCCTTTAAATTTGCATTAATTTAGTTTCTTTCTCACTCTGCACCTTTTTCCATCAATAGTTACGTTTTAGACCAGCAGGATGGTACCAGCTGTGACTTAGCAACAGGTGGTGTCACCTTCAGGTACATCTGCCAGGTATCTGTTTTTGTAAGAGGTCAGTTCTTCCAGTTCTCTGGTCAGACTGCATGTGTTGTGGAAAGCAATGTAAAACATATGTCAATATATTTGATTTCTTTTCAACAGTTATAGCTCCTGAAACTGAATGATTTTGTATCAGTTGTGCCAGATCATTTTAATGTCCACATTTGTCTTTGAGCAGTTTTTCTGCCTGCAACATATCCAAATTTAACATTTTCTACTAATGTCATTGACATGCTCCTCCCTTTCCAGTTCATTAATAAAGTTGTTAAAAACCTTTTGTTGGCCAATATGATTTACTATGTGTTGTTTTTTCCATGACTAAGGGAGTCTATTAGTGGGTCTGGAACATCTCCAGTGTGTCTGGAATATTTTAGTATCTCCATAGTTTAAGTCCTGCCTGCAAGGCAGGCTGCTTAGAAGACAGAAACAATAAAATAACATAGTTTTAGAGTACGGCATGTGAATTCACCCCTTCCCATTTCCCTCCCTTCTGAAACAGAAGTTGTTTCTTTGTGATTTTACATCCCTCAAAACTTTAGCAATAGCCATGAGCCTTCCCTGACCACAATGTTCGAGTAGTTTTTTAACTGTGGCTCAGAAGTCTTCATTCTTATTTCCAAAGTAGAGGAGCTATGGGAACAGCACACTGTGATGATTCTTTTTATTTATTCACTTATTTATGGTCTGAATTGATTTTTACTTTCTTGCTGTTAAATTAGGTTTTGCTGGCATTTACTTTAGAGCGACTGTCTCCATTTCTAGTAGACAGCTTTGCTCCACAGTAGGGCTGAAAATTACTTCTCTCAGTGAACATATTTCATGTTTCTGTGCTAAAATTTGTAGAAAACTCATTAAATTTTCATTGTCTACCAGTATGCAGACAGATATAAACCTTACAAATCAACTGCTTTGCTCTTTCTGAGTCTAATGATTGAAATTGAAAACATCAGTTAGAGGACATAGTATCATAGTATTGTCTAAGCTGGAAGGGACCCAATAGGATCATCGAGTCCAGCTCTTAAACACATGGAGGACACCCCAAGAATCACACCATGTGCCTGAGAGCATTGCACCATGTGCAGTAGGCAGGCCATGAAGTCCAGATTTTCAATTTGCATGGAAAATTTCCTCTGGTATTACACAAGATATACATAGCAAAGGTGAAATATGTGACCTCTTTTAAGATGCCCCCTGTTTTCTCCCATCTGAATAGAAGCAAGGGCATCTCTTGCCTGTCATGACCAATCTACTCCACATTGCTCTTGGGGGTGCTTTGAGTGAAGATTCCTCCTCTGCAAATATCACTCTCCAAGCTGGAGGTAAAGTAACAACATTCCATGACAACAAATAAAAAATGGCTTTTCATGGACAGACTTGCACATCCCCTCATGCTGAACCAGACTGAGGAACTTCTAGTTGGTGGTTTCCATAGACCATTTACACCCCAAGAGCTTTTCTGCCAGGCTCAAAATTGCCCTGTCCACCACTCCAGCAACACAGGAGTGTGGGCAGGAGCTTACACACAGTTCTCAACTGGCCCAAGAAATCCACCTGGACTTTAAAAGACGAATTGCAGGCAATGATGAAAAGCAAATAGAATATTCCTGTTTCTTTTCTTGATTTCTTTTTCCAGAGTGATACTTTGATCACGATGTCTTGGTAAAGCCAAGGGAGGAAGAGAGACAGCACTACAGAAATCAGACTCAGGACCTCAGAACTGAACTGCTGCCTTGAGATCTGATGATGTGCATGTGCATGCCTAAGCTGAGGGCGGTCTCCCATCCCTCTGAGCAGCTGTGGTTTCAATGTAGTATCATACGACCCCCTGCTGGCCTCATTTTTCTCCTCAGCACTTCTTGCACTGTCAATTTTTCTAGGTTTTTTTCCCACTTGGGATTCTTCATGGATCCACCCTCCACAGGCACTCGTTTCTGAGGATGAAAGTAATGTTCTGGGGAAAGGATGGCCCTGAAAGCGTCCCACTGGTGTTGCCCAGCATTGTCCCAGTCCCTCTGCAGTGGTGGTGGTGGTGATCTCTGGCAGGAACCAACCGTATCTCAGGCTAATGAGTTGTCAGAAACTCGTCGCCATCCTTCGCCTCCTGGGCAGGTTATTATTATGAGGGCTGTCAGTGGCGGGTGAGGATGGGGCAAGCAATCCATTTCTGCAGCCAGCGGGGAGCTGCGAGTCTGTTCACAGGGGATCAGCGGGGTGCTGTGGGAACTGGCCTGCCCTGCAAGCGTCCACCAAGGGCTACCATTCAAGAGAGCACTGTGGGTTCATGGCAAGCGCAGCGAGCTTGCCTCTAATATATTCCCTAATGAGTCAGTGGAGGGTGTTCTGCCTGCCTGAATATCTTTAGTGTGGCAAAGCAGAGTGGACATTCCCATACAATAGTGGGCTTAAATTCAGCTTCTCACCGACGCCTAATTCATGGGCGGAACGGCTTTTGTAGTACCTATAGAAGAGAAGTACAGTAGGTCATTTCACCAACTAATTGGAGTTGACAATCCCATATCTATCCATACCTCAGAGCCATTTGCACGCATTTGGAAAGGGAAGCATTTCGTCTTCCCTCTTGTGGTCAGCCACTGAAAAGGGAAAAATATATATATGGGTTGAGCTCCTAGACAATCACAGCTTTGCAGCAAAAGCTCATATATCCTGGCAATGCCTTTTTCCCTTCTTGAATGGCAGGTAGAGAGCATTAAGGCTTATCTTTCTTACCTCCATTCTCCACCTTTTAAATGGTACTTCCTTTTCTACTCCCATGGTTTGATATCTCTGCAGGGCACCCTCTTCATGTTTATTGGGTACCCCGCATCACAGAGCCTCAATCTTGCATAAGTCTTCTAAGTGCCATCATAACATCAATAAAATAATGCAATGATGGTCAGAACAATAAAAAAATGTCCCTACTTTGCAAATGGGAATTTCACAGCTTGCTGAAGGCTCCTTGCTAGACCAGTAGTAGGAGTTAGACCAACTGGTCCCTGGCCCCACAACTATAATGACAGTGCATCAAAGCTGACACATGTTTTAGTCCTTTGGGGAACAGCATGAACTTCTGTGATTAACTACACTTTATCCATTGGCCAGTTCAGATACAGCAGTTGTGTTGAGTGTATGCACAGGCAGTACTCATTCCTCCATTTTAATTAAGCACACAACAGCTAAAAAGAAAACTTTCCAAATTCTCTGTGGAAGCCAAATGGGCACTTTGGAGTCCTGTGATAGTTAAAACTGCAACTTCCCCTTTCTTCAGTAGACCACTTCGTTCTCAAAAACACCAGCCACAGAACTAAGTCCTATCCCCAGCAATGGCAGTCTTGGGGAAGGATTAACTGTGGTATGAGCTAACTTAGGAGAATTTTTTTTTTCACTAAAAGCTTGGTTTTGTCCATCTCTCATGCTAAAAACTCTAAGCTTTCTCAGTGCAACCTTCAAGTCCTTTAACAATCTATGATGAAATCATAGACCAATAGTTAATGGATCCTTCCATTCACTAAATATTTGTTTTACATGGGATATGAAATGTAGAGCATGGCAAAATTGCCTGGTTGGTGTTTTATGCTGGGACTGAAGGAGACTGTAATACCATTTGGATGGAGACAAGTAAACTTTATGCATCAGTCCTAGTGACTCAGAGGCAATTTAATTGTTCTTGATTTGACATGGAAGTTTTCTAAGACATTCTAGAGCTAGGAAGTAGTATAAAGCCACACAACAAAAAGAAAAAAGACAAATTGCCATGATTTTTTTCCTAAGTATGTTCATTAAAGATATTACTTTGCTTAGGATGAAAAACTTTACTATGTTTTTGCTCTTAAAAAAACAGTGATCTGCTGGAAGTGTGGGAAATATGTTTTAAAACCTCAGTAAATGGAGCACACGTCAGTAAAGACAGCTCAATTTCGTTACGGTGGTGTGATCACAAAAACATTTTCTACCATGCAACTTTTAATTAGTCTCGCAAAAAATTATTCTGCTTCACTTATACAGAGTACAGTAAATGGCTACGTAAATGCATAAGGAATGAAATAAATATGCTTTGTTCAAATGTGGTGACCTTTGGGAGACAAGGATGATAAGAGAATGAAGTTTCTTTCTGTTTCCCCTTGTATTTATCATGTGGCAAGTCAATGTTCCCTCATGAAATACAGTAATTATGATAAAAAATAAGCTGAAGCAAACTTCTTCACTTCACACTTCAACAATCTTCCAGCCATACAGATGCATTCATGCATGTATGGCTGTCATTTCCAATCCAGACAATTTTTGATAAGCTTTAGCTATTCTGAGGTGCTGCCAGTTTGAGTGACAACCTTGATACCTGCAACTAAACAGTTAATATGTTCACCATTGTGAATGTAATCAGTGCTCTCAGACACAGCGGAATCCCACATTTTTCTGATGCCTGAAATGAAATAGTTGTTAGTAAATCACTTAGAGTATAAGTACATATAATATGTGTAGCACACAAATATATATTAATATGCATGGTATTGTCTGCAGTGTTCTGTGGTACCACGTATATATATGTATTTATACAAAAATACATACATATGAGCATTAAACCAGAGACAATATGGAAAATAAAATATAATTTAAAATGATGTAAAATGGATTTGCCTTTGCTAAAAATAAATAATAAAAAAATATGCAATGCTCTTCATTACAACAGTATTTCAGATGTACAAAACAAGCCTGAGTCATGTGTGCTCTATGACTTTTTAGCATAATTTATCATCCAGTTCCCATGGAACTCAGGGGTATTCTGCCCTTGAAAGCATAGTCATTACTTCCATCCTGCTGCTATTTAAACACGCATGGAGATGATGTGTACTTCCAAATGTGAATAAAGCAAAACCAGTAAAGACAAAGGTTATGTAAGGCAAAGGGTATTCAATTTTCCTCATTTGCTAAAGGCATTACAGCTCCGTTCAATGTGCTTAGCTTGCACCTTTTAGCCCATTATCTGAGGCTGGAATCAACTTCACAACATCAAAAAGGTTGTATTTTTCATTTGTATAAGCTATTATATACTCATATATTTGCTCAGCATCAGAAACACTGGTCTGCAGTATTTTCTATCTATACTTAATTTACTGATGTTGACTACTGAGGGAGAAAAAACCAATCCAATTTCATTTAAATGATTTTTTTACAACAATTCCGTGAAATTCTGCGAAGCTCAGCAAGGCAAATAAAGGACCCATGAAGAAAACCTATTGTATGAATAGTTCATTAGAGGAAGGGAGATCAGTTACTTATAACCTCAAAGACACCTCAAAGAATACAAGTTCTTATGTCTGTTAAGTGTTGTTCCTTAAACACCACGAAAAGTAGAGCTGTATTACAAAGGTCATTGTCAACATGGCCTGTGGGAAAGTTGCTCCGCAGACCTAAACTCAGCTATTTATTAAATAGAGAGCAAGCATCATGGCTGCCAGGTTTCCAACCACTCTTACCTTCTGGATGGGTAAACTGCTGCTGGGGTCTTCCAGAGGGACCTGGTGTTCCAATGCTGGGATAGAAACCACCACAACCATGCTTCAACTCAGACAGCTCAGTTCAGAGGGGCATGGGAATTGCCATCCACTTGACTCTGTCATGAATTATCTTATCAACTAAATGTAAAGTCATACCTCCATTAAAATTCTTGGGATCTCAACATGATAGTATGGTGAATTAAACTTGAACAAGACTATTTACCTAGGGATTTGCTGTCTATTGTTAAATAGATCTTTAATTGTATAATTTAATCCCCTAGATCTCCTTTCCTAGAGATAAAAAATGATAAAAGCTTCTTCTTTAGCATTTAAAGTAAGAACCCACAAAACCACAGATGAGCTGCAGTACATTATGTCCAATTCACAGATGCATGTAAATCCATAACATGTCACAAGTATGAACTAGCCCTTTTCCCCTCCTAATTACATGTCTTCTACAGTTTGTCAAAACAAGTAGTCACTTGCCTTATATGGAGCAACATATTGAAGGAACATCAATATCAGTCCACTGCAACCTACAAATGATCAAACAACCTTAAGGATAACTTTAGAAATACATTTGCCAGAAAATACTCAATACCATGCATGGATATGCTAAATCTTTGTTTATTGTGCAGCAAAAAAAAAGGTACAGTAGTTTCATATCTAAGCTAGTTTTTATTATACAATCCATATTAAATGTAGCTGTCATTAAGTGAAGCTGGCAACGCTATTATTAAGGTTTTACTGTTTTCCATTCTAAGCTCTTGTTTCTCAGCAGCTTATAACTTTGGCAGCCTTTAACTGTTTGTATAAATATTTACAGGAGGCAGATCTCTAGAAATGCTTTCCTGGAAGCAGGAAGTATCTGCACCAAGCTGATATTTTTCATTAAAATTTCAGCCAAGAAGGTAATTTCCAAGAATGGTGCTTGGGAAAAAAAAGCTGGGTTCCTTTTCCCTTATTAAAAAAACCCCACAATTCGTTTCTTCTGGAAAAATGTTAATGAGCATTGGAGCAAAGATCTCAGTGTCACAATAAATGGTCTTTGTTAAGGGTACACCTTTCTCTATGCTTGTGAAATGTGCCCACAGTCTAACCTTTGAACATATCCCAGTTCTCCAAATCATCATAGTTGCATGTGGTGGTCAGAGTGAGCCAGCTCAGACACCAGAACATATTTGCTGGCAGAGAAGCTTTTTTTTTTTGTTAAATGTTTTTATTACCCAAACTAGATTAAGTATCTCTATCCTGCACTGCAGCAATATGGTCAGAGCCTTATCTTTTCTTCACTCATCTGGACAGTAACTACCCTTGCAAGCATGTTTGTCACTGCATTCCTGGGCAGAAGACTGGATCCTCTATTGCCCATCTATGAGTTCTACAACAAGAACATGCTCTGCTTACCTATCTGGCCCTTCCTGTTACCTGTGGCATAAATTGCCACAGAGGAGACATTTGGGGAAGGAGGGGCACAAGAAGTGGTGGTCTAGTGGTTAGGATTTGCTGCTCTCACTGCTGGAGCCCGGATTTGATTCCTGGTCAGGAAAGAATCCTGCTCCGGCAGGGGGCTTGGACTAGATGATCTTTTGAGTCCCTTCCAACCCCTGACATTCTGTGATTCTGTGAAATGGAGGGAAATGTCCATGCTACACTCCTGAGGCCACCCATGACTCAGGATACACAGATGATAGTGTCCGCCATAAGATGGTAAAGAGCAGTAAAGACCCTGAAGGGACCAGTGTGGCAATGGAGCCAGGTCACCTGGGGCATGCAAGGGCCATCAGAAATTGCCAGTGCACCACTGAGAGCATTGAAACTGCTCATTGTCACTTTCCAGCTTCTTGGTGACCAAGTGGGTAAGCCCATGGTACCTCAGCTTCCTCCTAAGAAACACCCTCTGTACAAAGAGAGGGAGCAGCTCTCAAACTCTGTGCACTTTGGGAAAAAAAATTACCAGTTGTATAAGCAATCTAACAGGGTACTCAGCAAAACAAAGGCAGAAATGGCAAAATAAATAGCAACCTAAAGCATTACAGAAATCACTTGTGACAAGGGAACATCAGCACATCAGGGTCTGAGTGGTCTCCCAGCTAGAAATGAAGAAGGTAGAGCTGCTCTCAGCAAGCACTGTTGCTGTTGACACAACGCAGTGGAAGCTTGGCTAGCCAAAACTCCAACTAACTGAACTCATCAAGCATTTTGAGGAACAGCTTTTGAGGAGTGGCACACTGCACCCGGCACATAGAGCTGGGCACTGCCCCAAGAAGTACGAAAGTCAAGGCACTGGTAATTTGGGGACTGTTGGCATAAAACCAGTGTAAACAGCTATAGCCATGCTCTCTCTCCTGGATTTGTATCAGATGAAGCGTGTTGAACCATGGGGTTTTGAATTATTTTTGCACTGAGAATGCTGCAGCCTTTTGTGCTGTCTGCCTTGGGCATCTGGTCCTAATTCACTGACCATCCCCACAGTTAATTCCTGGTCCCTGTAACCCTTCCTATCTTGGGAAGGCTAAGCCTATGGGGTTTGTGGGGTCTGAGTAAAGCTTGCCCACCCACACAAGCTTGGACTCCTGCCTGTTTCAGGCAGGCAACAAGACGCTCAGAGGTTCTGGAAGCTGACCAGAAATTAGCTGCATGAAAGTTTCTCCTCTGCTTTACTCCATGGGGAAGGTTGCACACATATGTTTGACTTTACAGCAGACCCTTGCCACTCCTTAGCCTCGGAACGGTAGTCGCAAAAGGACCACTAGTTTAGCAGAGAGGCAGAAGTCACTGATCTCAGGTGCAGGGCAGTGATCACTGCCTCCCAGTTGAGATGTGGTCCTGGGCTCAGGTTCAAGTCAAACATGAAATTCAGGCATCATATCTGGAATGTTTTCAGAGCATGGGGGTTTGGGGATTTTTTCTGTCTGCAGATACTTCCTGGAAATGAGATTTTTCTGGTCCAGCTGCCCCTCCCCTGGCAGAGGTATGTACAGCAAATAGCCCAGCAGATTTTGCAGGGGCTTCAACCCTACAAAACTCTTCCCTTTGGCTACCATAGGAGTAGACACATCTGGTGAAATTAATAAAATCACAGCACATTAAAGCTTCACGGTGTAATGGAGGGAGTTCAGGGCATACTTGTCCCTACAGCTGCCTCTCAGCCTTCACTGGAGGGTTTCTTCAGGACCTGGGCTGCTTATTCCTCTGCCTCTTTCCAGAATATTGCTTGGGCTCAGACAGTGTTTTCTAAGAGGTTCACGAATCTTAGATATAGCTCCTTCTTTTAACCCAGCAGCATTTTCCTCTTACTTTCTCCTCTCCAGCTAGCTTCCTTCTGCCCTTTTTCTGAAACAGTGAATCTCTTGTACATCTACTGTCTCTTGACTAGCAAACCCCTGATCATCCATGTACCCATCCAACTGCCCTGTTGGCTAACCATTCTTTCCTCTCTTCTGTCCCCCAACCTTCACTGCTAAAAATTGCTTTCCTTTGTTTGTCAGGGTAACTGTTTGTACAAGAGAGCTTCAGCATGAATAAAGGAACATTAACGTTCAGAAACTATTTTTAGGTTCATATCACAACTACTGGAATTTCAGCCATGGCTGGAAGCAGAAGGGCAAGAGAAACAGCAGTTGAGACCCTCTATCAAAATACAGCTTGCCACCTAACACAGAGAACCTCCAACACCAGCCAGACTTTCTGAGCTCTGCCCAGACAGATTTCTCAAAACACCAACTCTTGAACCACTTCTGTGATTTGGAGCCAGCTATTAGTTTCCATTAAGATGCTTGTGTGAAAGCCTGGTTTCCAAATTCCTGCTGCACAATGCTTGATCACCCCTTTCTGACACACACAAGAATGCCATTTTATTATTTATACAGATCACTTTGTTTTCCTCAGCACATAATTTCAATTCCAATTCATTAATGTCAAAGTATAAAAGAAACAACAACACATAAAGCAACAAAACTTTGCCAAAACCAGAAGATAACAGCTGATAATTAAGGAAGTCCCATTATTTCTTGGCAAGAATTCTGTGTTTTCAGAGACACATTCTTAAAGGGCCTCCCTTCAGTGTAACTGCATACTTCGCATGAATACTATTTGCACAAACAAAGTTTTTTGATATGCATAAAAGGAGGCTTTAAGGTTCCTGGAATTTCTGTATAATATCCATCTCGTGCCACTTGTCCCTGGCACAGCCCAGCCAGTGACAGGTTCACAGCAGAGACACTCCAATGAACCTCTCTGGTGGGACAACAGATTTTTGTGACTCCAGAAAGACCTGGGATTTGGTTAGCATATACCTGCCACCCCCCAATTCTCATTTCATACCAATACCACTCTGGGGGAAAAAGGCATTTTATTGATCTGAAACTGTACACAAATCCTCTACAGAAGAAGAAAGTTTCCATCTTCCCAGGTTCAGCTCTGCCTCCTACACTGAGAGTCGTTCACATTACAGCCTCTGCATGCTGGGCAAATGGACTTTTGCATCTTACCTGTGTTTCCATGCATGTCAGCCACCACCACACACAGAGCTGGTGGCAAGACTCTCTTGGTTTCTGTGGTTCCCTATGCCTTTCCCTTCACCTGGTTCTAAGTGTTGCTCAGCAAGACTGAGCATCTATTCTAGGCTACAGTCATACACTGAGATGAAAACATGGCAGCATGCAGCAAGAGGCATGTTACTTGGATCAAACCTCAAACAGGCTAACCAGTTCTATGGCTTTTAGCACTTGGATTCTGTACATTCACCCCTGCAGCGCAGATCAGATTTGGTTGATTAGGATCTTGGAGAGAAACTACAGACCCCTCTTCTTCTGGTGAGGGACTTTTTAGGATGTCAGGTAGTGATAGGACTAGGGGGAATGGATATAAACTGGAAGAGGGTAGATTTAGGTTCGATATTAGGAGGAAGTTCTTCACTGTTAGGATGGTGAGACACTGGGACAGGTTGCCCAGACAGGTTGTGGAAGCCCCATCCCTGGAAGCTTTTAAGACAAGGCTTGATGGGGCTCTGGGTGACCTAATCTAGTGGAAGGTGTCCCTGCCAGGCAGGGGGGTTGGAACCAGGTGATCTTTGAGGTCCTTTCCAACTCTGACAATTCTATGGTTCTACGATTTTGTGATTCTGGAGGCTGATATCACTACTTACTGGATGCCAGCCCCAATCCATGGTGAAGGTCTGTGGTGGATGGTTATTGCCTTATTCATGGAGATTTAATCAAATATGGTGTTACTGAAATGACAAATCATCAACAAAAAGAGGAAAGTTGTTTACTGGTACAGATCTGTGAAAATACTACTTGAAGAGAAACTCTCTTACTCTGGCAAAGCTACTTAACAACCGTCTGCTTAAACCAAGGTACCATATTACCAAATATTTTCAAGAACCACATACTGTGGTTTGGGAATTTGGCAAGGGGGAGAAAGGAAGGTGGTATATCTTCATCTGTCACAGGTTCATATGGGGAGAGCAGCAGGGTCTTAACACTGCTTTGTCAATCGTGAACCCAATAGAACCAGAAAGAGTCCAGCACAGAGCCACAAAGATGATTAAGGGGCTGGAACATCTTCCTTATGAGGAAAGGCTGAGGGAGCTGGGTCTCTAGCTTGGAGAAGAGGAGACTAAGGGGTGACCTCATCTATGCTTATAAATATGTGAAGGGTGGGTGTCAGGAGGATGACGTCAGGCTCTTCTCAGTGAAGCCCAGTGACAAGGCAAGGGGGAATGGTTGTAAGCTGAAGCATAGGAGGTTCCATGTGAATACAGGAAAAAAATTTTTCCCAGTTCACGTGCCAGAGCACTGGAACAGACTCCCCAGAGACGTTGTGGAGTCTCCTCTGGAGGTGTTCTAAACCCGTCTGGACACATTTCTGTGTGACCTGGTCTAGGGAATCCTGCTCTGGTAAGGGGGTTGGACTAGATGATTTTTCTTAAGTTTCCTTAAGAAATGTGTTTATGGCAGGCAGAAGAGGGTTACTGCAGGTAGTTCCTGTCTCAGCAAACTCAGCTACATCAGGAAATACTTCTGGGCAGCTCAGCTTTCTCACAGTGATGTGAGGTTACAGAGACTAGTCCCCTCTGCTTGGCATTATGGTGACATGGCCTGGTAATGATGTCAGAGAGCATTTGCACTTACACAGATAATGCCATCTAATAAATTTCTCCAACAGAAATGCTGCTGCTGTTGGATGTCCAGCTGCTTAACAAGTTTCCTTAGGAACAGAACGTAGGCACTCGTGCTAAATTCCCACCCTTGAGCTGTAAGAGAAAATCCTATCCATCCACCCAAGATCTAAGGTTTGTATTAATCTATCACAAAAACTCTTTCCTGTCCATTTCCTGTTGAGCAGCAGCCTAAATACCCTGGCCACAGGCAGAAAAGAATGCAAACAATTACTTCCCTTATTACACAGGGAAATACAAAGAGGACAAAAGGTGAACTTCGCCTCTGTGCTGAAGAAGACCCATGTAAGCGAACTGTCTCTGAGTCAGAATGATTCAGTCAAAAAGGTAAACAGCAAATTCCTCGGGGGGGTG